>WURT03652548.1:0-18922 GCA_009936505.3 Holothuria glaberrima
TTAAGGCTTATTATTAGGGTCAGGGGCACGGACAGTATGAAAACAAACCATTTATATCTCAAAGGAAATGTCTCCTTAAATTGGCACTTTCAAAATGTGGTTCTGTCTAGCTCAAAATCATGTTTCCTTGTTCAGGGTACAGTATGTAACACTTTTGTGTGGGAATGTTGAGGTTTCAGAACATACAGCTGCGGGAACAAAGAGATGTGAAAGGCAAAGGTTGTATTAAGCAGCATGGTTAGGTAAAGCTTCCAAAAACTGACTTGTGAAAGGTAGATCAAAATAAACTGAATGCAGGCTTGGCAGAGTCTTCTTGAAGAATTGTGCTCCCCACATAAAACCTCTGCCCAACTCCTCTCTTTGTACCCTGTTCCCCCTCTCCTATCCACATTAGATTGGGGATTCAGATTAAGGTTGGGATGCATTACAGGTTTGGAATTAGGTCCAAATTATGGGAGTCATTAACTGAACCAGGGTCAAAAATGTTATCATTTATTCACTCAGAAAGGCTTCACAAGTCTGCAGCAGAATTCAAAATTTACTGAAGATTGGGCAATTTGTTAGCTACTGTAGTATTAGATTGCAGATTACACTGTCTGCAGAGCAGTACAGTAGTATGTTAACTCCATGGAGCTACCACCTCGAATAGTTACTGTACAGTAAATACTACTGTGGGGCATGGAGCACCATACTGCACAGGTCTGTTGATAGTTCTACAGTGGCCTCCCATTGTTGACTGCTTTACAATTCATGTGAACACTGCAAGTTGAAAGATCTGATACTGACTGATACTTTTGATTTGCAGGTGAAGTTGGTCATTGGTACAATAGATGGCATGCATACTGTTTACACAGCATCTAACTTCTGTGTAATTGGGTGGATAAGAGAGGGGAGTAGGGGGAGGGGGGGGGATACATTTCTCTTTCGAGAGGAGGAACAGATTTCCCATGGCAGAATTGTCTTTTGCTTTTTTAGAGGTTGTGGTGACAGCAAGTGCAGTACATACAGTGCTGTACAGTACATGTACTGGATTTAGTAGTACTGTACATGTACTGTATAGTACTGACAGTTTGTGAGATCATTAATGGTGCTCAGCCCCTGGCCACTTAAAGCATTGCATACTCTATTTTATGCATTTTAGTTTTACCTGTAAGTAGTATGATTGATGTAACTGTAGTCTGTTTTTATACCTGTTATTTGCACATAGCTCTGATGTTCATCAAAAAGGATTTCTTTTTTGTTGTGGACCAGGGAAGATTCCTGGTGAAGTTTTGTATACTGAGCACTACTGTACAACAAAGAATATGGACCATACTGTACATCAAGCAATGTAACAATTAAGCAACATGCCCATGACTATCAATGATGCAGTGTTTATTCTTTTCAGGGCGCGTGTAGTCCATCACACGTACTGTAGATGATAGGCTTCTAGAAATAAAGGAAATAATATAATTTATACAGCAGTGATCAAGAAACAGTTTAAGGTCGAATAATAAGTGTATGTATATAGGGTACTCCTAGTGATTAGAAAATGAGCTGTAAAACTTCATATTACTAACTACCCTAGGGAAGACAAATGAACAAAAACTACTCTAGCACCTGGCAAGACTTTATCTTCTGTACAGCTGCAGGCTTCAAAAGTGCTGCAGCTGCATGAAAAGTTTGTAGAACTCATTATTATAACTGCAATACCACTGATCACGCAGTATGTTATCATGTACAGTCAGCCATGTCTGGTATTTAATAGACACATATCAATAGTAGCCAAGGTTCATGTACAGCAGTATTATCATGCAATGAAGACTCAGGAACTTGCACAGTTTATGGCTACATAACACTAGACAAGAACTTCAACTGTACAGGAAAAGGGGCAGGAAGGAAGAATACTGTACTCAAAACACTGCAGCGGTTTTTTCTTCATGTTGTACATGTAATAGATTTTCTTCTTTTCCTTTCCTTTCCACACTTGAGTTTACTCCTGCATTATTGAAAGGCCAATTCTGGTCATCCCAGACAGTTTCAGTTCAAGTCTCCCAAGTAAGCAACTTATAGCTCCTCCTATAACTGTGTAAAGTACTTCTTGTACACTATAGACAGGGACTTATAGTATTTTATTGCTTCAGTAATAGTTAAATGAGGTTTTATGGCCCAGTTTGTAACCAATTGGTTTAAGTCAGACCAGCCATGGCCTTTTTTCTAGTTGTGGCTCACTGGCTTGTTTTCCCTACAGTACTTCATTGCTTAAAATGCTGAGCACCAAGCACAATGGCAGTACAGTAGGTTCTATTTTTAAAGTTCTTGGTATTTATTGAGCTCAGGCCCTAACCTGTCCTGGTGAGCATACTGTACATGGCTGCAATGTGAAATCCGAGCACTCGCTCAGCATTGTGTGGATTTATAATACTCTGCATCATTAGAATTTTCAAGCTTTGATGTCAATCAAAGAACAGTAACCAACTGAGAATTTTGATACCCCCACACCCAAAATCTACTTTGTATGTAGACTTTTAACTTGTTTGCATATATTTCAGTTTAAAAGTACTGTGCTCTACAGTAGGTTTTACAACTGTCCATTGCCCAAAGATTCATGCTTAAACTTACTATAAGTTTGATTTGCCAAAATTATATGCGTAGATCTGCTCAGAAGTTAAACCAAACTTAAAGGGAAATATTGCGTTTAAAATTCACCAATATGGTATAAAACGAAAATACCTTTAATCATTATTAAACCGTTCATTCTCACCAATAAATTCTAGCAATAGCTTTATCTCCTCAAAATATTATGCATTTAAAGAGTAGCAGATTTGCATCATTTGAATGTTTGAAAGTTTGGATGAGCAAATTACTTTTGTGCAACAAATAACCAAATTTCTTCTCGTGAGAGCCTATATTTTTGAAAAGAAAGCTACCGTACTGCCTTATTTTGAATTGTCTAACATTCTGCATCTGTTAATATTGGTTTAAAAAGTTCGAACATTTTCTGTAAAAGAAACGCACTATTTCCCTTTTAGATTGAGCAGTACTTTGTGAGCAAGGTGATACGGATTTCATTAAGTTAACATACAAGTGTGCACAATAGATGGACTATAGCTACTGTACACTAGTGTGCACACTGTATTGTACTGTTCATTCTTCTCACACAGTACAGATCTACAAAATACAGTCCCGGTAGTACGTATGTACAGTACAGGGCAATGTTCTACAGCAGCTATTGTAATCAACTGGTGAATCTGCCAGAGTGTCAGTATTGCTTCCTGTGATGGCAAGTTACAGTTTCAAATGAAAAAAAAAGGTGAAAATGGGATTGGGATACAAATGACTTGTACTTTTTGTTAAAAAAGACGTGAATTTTGTGTACTGTAGTACTTATCACTGGGTTGCTGACAGATACAGTGTACACCATCATTTGGGCCTAGGGTGTGATTGCGCTATTGCCGCACCTGGCTCCCGAAATCCTGCAAAGTTTAAATTTCTATGAGGGAAATTTGCACATCCATTTATGTGTCAATGTGTTCAGTCATGGTCACATGTTTGGTCATGTTTGGACTGAAAGGGAAAGTGTAGTCACCTTCAGATTGAATTACTGGATACCTGGGTACATCCTATATGAATGGCTCAAGTTTCACTGAAAATAATGTGACAACAATATTTAAATTTTTGCAAAATAATCCCTTTGTTTATCTTGAGGATGCCATATTTGTGTGATTCTGAAACATTGCAGAAGATACTAGAATTAAAATGAGATTTTTAAATTAGTTCATTTGTTGAAGTAAGTTTGGGGGAACTACATATTCCCTTGAATTCCAAAACAGTGGGTCTAATGTTTGAATATACTATATATTCAGTTTAATCATAAACTGGATATGTTGATGTTGTTTACATGGAAACAAGAAAAAAAAAAATGGAAAAAGAAGAGTCTTGTAATGTAGGATAATGACAATGGCTCCAGTATACCCATACTGTAGTTCCCTTGGTTGTCCTGTATTAAAAGAAGTATGGTCCCAGTCTTTGACAACCTTGGCCCAGTCTTTTCATTTGCTCATTGGTGTCATGATTTGCTTTTATTTAGACTGTTTTCATTGTATGTAATATTTTTTTGTTTTATAAATTGCACATTGCTTTGATTTTTCAACTTTTTGAAATCCCAGTAACATTGTTCAAATCATCCATAAGTTACTCTTTCTTGACACTTGTTTGAGTGTTTCCCCCATTAGCATTCTAACACTTGTATTTAAATCATTTTTCTAAGTTTTTAACTTGGAAAATTCAACTTGACAGTTCATCTTCATTGGCTTTGGTTTTAATGTTAACATATTGTTGTCAGAGGATTGGTACAGTATTTTTACTGAAGAGTGTTGCTAAATATAAACATGCAATACTTTCATGTTGCCTTTGCAGACCTTGTTAGTGCTTGGATTAGTTTGCATAATCTCAGTTGGCCTTGTTTGACCTTGAACTGTTAAAACTTTACGCAAAGATCATGACGAAGTACTGTACATTAATTTTATTGAATTTCATTTCAAATGTAGAATACTTAGAAGGCTTGAAGCATTCCTATACAGTAACTCTTAATATTCTGAATTCAGTGTTTTATATTTTGTGAAACTTAGATGATCATCCAGAATTCTTAAAAATGGCTTTTATCATCAAAAAAAAAAGAAAAAAAAAGAAAAAGAACCAGTAAAGCAATCTATGTGTGTATACCAGAGGAACAAAAGTTTTAATACAAATTAGTGTGTCATATTCATTTTAGTGTCATCATTGTGATAAAAGCTTTGCAGTTACCATATGGCAGCAAGTATTCACTGTATTACTGTCTCAACAATACAGTAGAAGCTGCGTCAACCTACTGTATGATAATGTATCCAAGTACAAGTGTAAGCTAAGTTAGACATGAAGTAAATACCACAGTAACTCCAGTCCTTTTACAGTAAAACACTATGTTAGAAATTTCAGCAAACTGAAATAAAAATAGGTTTTACTTCATCCCCAAATGGTGGTCAGCATATTTTCATAACCATATCTTGATTTGCTCTTTCCTCAGTTCCAGATACAATGGACCCATTTGAGTCTGGAACCAAGTTGGTACCCCAGAACCAGAAACGGGTAATGCTATGGGCCCCACCCAGGTCCTTGTCGACTGCATTTGAACGCTGCCTCAGCACCCTTATGGACAATGGTGAACATAATGTTGCCATTTTTCACGAGCCTTTCACAACTGCCTTTCATCTTGGACCAGAACGCCAAATCAGAGTACCCATTCAGTTTCTTAAATTTACAGTCCTGGAGTCAAATTACTCATATGCATGGGTTCAGGCTCAGCTTGAGCAGGAGTTTCGAGAGCATGAAGTGGTGTTTGCAAAGGACTTGGCCTACTCTGTTTCCAATAAAATGGAACATCTTCCTAAAGGCTTCCAACACACATTTTTGATAAGAAGCCCCACGAAAGTCTTCCGCTCCTATCACACGCTTCTTCAGAGACCAATGATGCGAATAATGCGCCTTAAATTATCAGACATTGTACCTCAAGGCTGGGTTTTCCAAGAGATGTATGAACTGTACCTACACCTTACTGAAACCCTTGGCCAGAATGTTGTCATCATTGATGCAGATGACCTAGTAGCCAACCCAGAGGAAGTCCTAGAAATGTATTGTAAAGAAACAGGAATACCTTATGGAGATCATATGACAATTTGGGGTAAGGGTAAAGATGATCTTAAGCGGTGGCACCTTTCCAAAAGAATGCTGTTTGTCAATTCAGTAGTGGGTCAATATGACAGAGCCTTGAGTACTCGCAAGCTTGAAAAACCAACGCCTAAGTCAGCTCATCATCAATCCGAGCTTAGTGAGGAATGTCAGTTAGCTATTCAGCAGTCCATGCCATTCTACGAGAAATTGTATGCCAAAAGATTGATCCCTCCATCTATAAGTGGAAAGAGAGAAGAAGATGAGTGTTCAGAGGCAGACGAAGCTGATGAGCGTGAGCACCTTATACAAATGGAAGCGATCTAGGGTTTTGATAGGAGTCATTTTGCAGCCTTGACTTTTAAGAACCACTTAATTGGGTTCTGTATGAAAGCATAACAGACATGGTGGACTCCATGGTAGTCACAAGAACTCATTGCAATATGGTGACTATGTGGCAGATAACCATGTGAGGTGTTATGGTATATGGTGTGAAGACTTGTATATTAAGAGGTTAGTAGGTGACAGTGACTCCAGGTAAGATGTTAATGTGTTAGGTAAGATTAGATGGGTAAAGTGGGCCCCCAACCTTGAAATTACTTAACAATTAACACTATGGACATTGTGGGCAATTGAAGTTATTGATTGAGGGACTTAATTCTCTCTCCATTTACTGCTGCATTGGTAAACCATCATCATTCGCACAAGGTAGAATGTAGATGTTAATATGACAGTATTTGTGACAGAGTGGCTACAGTTTGGGGTTAACCAATTAAAAATGATTCAACAAGGCTACCTGTTTGATACATTGAGGAAGCAGTCTTTCAATTATTGAAGTTGCAACGTTGCAATGCATACTGTGAACGGAACCTCTAATATGCAGCTGTCAAAGAAAGGCAGTGAAATCTTTTTTGATTGCCTTTTAGAAAAGAAGTTCAGTATGTTGTAATTAGACAAAAGCAAGAGTGTAGGAGGGGCAATTTATAGGTTCGTGTGAACCACCCTTTTCCAACATCCCCACCCACCCCCCCCCCTTTGTCAAGTTTCAGTAATCTTGTAAATGCTTTTCAATGCTTGGGTTTAGTATGGGGAATCATGTAATGCAACCAATTAAAGGATTTGGACATCCCTCCCCCTCCCTTCCCCACCCTGCCTAGACCCTTGGAAAGGCATTGAAGCTGAATGTTAAGAGGACTTCTAATTACAGTGTAACAGATCATATCTTTCCACCAGGTAACAAGAATTGATGTGTTGCAATGAATGAAGTCTCTTTTAGCAGGCTGAGCCACATACTATATTAGTGCTTCAAATTGCTTCTCTTAAAAATACTTAGGTTTACAGAATATTCTTATTGATGTGGTCCTTTTCTTACATACTGTACTATGAATATTTATGCTACAGCATTAATTTGATTTCCAACACTGTTGTCTACTGTATACTGGATCATAGCTCTGGGCTGGTACCATGAAGTTATGAAAATTCAGGTTACCTTGTGTGACCAAAGAGTTTCTATTTTTTTTTCCTTTCATGTTTCATTAATTGGGCCAAATATTTGTGTTATTTGGGAAAATTCTGTGTGACAGTATTTTCCACTGTGTTGGCCTTACAATGTGTGACAAACATGCAATTTTATGATAAAATATTGCAACTTTTGAAAATTGATTTGGCCTGGTCTCCTGCAAAAGTTTTATTTACAGATTCAGGTTTTTCGTTCTTGGAAATTGTACTTTTCTGATTTTGTATGATGGAGCATTGCTACGGTATGAAATTTGCTGTATTACTATCATTGTAACTTGTATGGGCAATGGAAGTTTTGTGTTTTATATAGTCTTTGTAGCATATTGAGATGAAAACATTAAGATATACCTGTGCTGATTGGCAGGTGAAACTTACTTCATCTCATATTTGTCCAATAGTGTGCCTTAATATACAGTATATGATATGACTTAAAGGCTTAATACAGCACAGTGACAGAGTATACTTAAGTACAGTACTGGTTACTGTGCAAGTGTGCATTTTCAAAGTTTTATAAGACCTGTATGTGTGTTTGATTCGAACGAGTGGGCATTTCACAGATGATAACTTTTGAGACTAGATTGTCAACTTAAAGAACATCTTCAAAGGATGCCAGTATTGTATCTTATGAGCAAACATGTACTTTAATAGTTTAAGATTGCAGTCAGTTACTGCCTTGAATTTCCTTTCATCTTTGATATGGTGTTTGAAGCTTGACAGAAATTATCGTCCAGATTTTGGTGCTTCATGTTTGTTTAAGCATTGAGTGTTACATCTTGTCTGTGAGTTATTTTATATTTACTCATATTTGTATTATTAAATGGGTCATACTTTTTCAATATTTTCATGAGGGTACAAACCTTTTTTGGACCACCCAACTCCGAGGATGTACTTTAAAAATGTAAATTATCTGCAAAAATTTGGACTTTTGTCTTTGCAGGAAGTGTACATGAGTCATTGTACCCCTCTCTAACAAGTCTTAAAGGTATCCTCATGGAAATGATGAAGAAACTAGATCAGCCCTTTAACTAGTTTCTCCTGGAACTAGATACGTCAGCAGTTGCAAAGAACATCTCATCTTACAGTAGTTGTGAAAGTGTTATGGATGTATGATATAATGCATATATAGGACACAGTTTGTGTAATGTTAGGAATGAAAAAAGGTATTTTGTGCTACAGTAGGTATGTTTCATAGGACTAAATTCTAGTCTAGGTGTGTTTATGTTATGAAAGTTATAGAAATAAAATTTTCTTTAGTATTTACCAAAGAGTGGGAGAAATTTCTGGTTTCTTTCAGAAAATATTTTTGTGACATGTACTGTAGCTGGCCAAGGAGGATCAGTTGCAAATTTTTTGAAAAAGTTTCTAAAAATGGAAAATAGTGGTATTTCGCTGAGGACATTGATAGGTTTCACCTCTATCTTTGTCACTTACATTCCTCACATTTTACTGTAGGTGACAGCATCATTCTTTGGGAATGGATTGTCACTCCAGGTACCCTGCAGAGCAGTCTCTCTTGCTTAGCCCCTTATGTGCTTCACAGGCAAAGTGAGCAAGGAGTATGCTGTATGGCCTGCAGCATAGGTAACACTCCAAGAAGATCGAGATGAATTTTAATGTAATTCCAGTCCACAGGAAAGTGGTCACTGTGTAGGGACCTCTTTGATGAGGGACTTTTAGAGATGGTTTACGTTGCAGGTGGAGGATAATTGTTGCAGTTGGAGAGATCATTTGGCCATCCTTGGAATTCTTTTATCAGAAGAAAGAGTCAAATACTAAGGACTATCAGGGTGGGGACCAGGCCAGTCATAGCCAGACAAGGTACTGGAGGGGCAAGATAGTTCCGGGGGTCTATATTTTTCAGGTGAAGAGATGTGTTAAATGTATTAAGGCAGTGGTAATGGCCATTGCCCCTTCTTGGCCTCCCCTTGATTACTGACTTGGTGGGGACCCTCCTACAGAGGATATGAAAACCTATTTTGCAACCTGATGGTGAAAAACACCTTTTGATGAGGTATGTTATTTCTCAGGAAATTTTGCTGAATGATTTTTGAAAACAAAATATGACTTCAGCATGTATGGATATTTAAAGTCACAAAGTGATTGCAAAGAAAGAATGCTACATGCATATTGCATAATTGATTTATATTCAATGGGTATTTCAGTCTTTTCATGATTGTTGTAGCCTATATTGTGACGTATAATTTTTTCACTACTATTTTTCTTATGAGATCCCAGGTTTGTTAACGTTGTATTTAAGTGATCAAGAATTGAGAACATGATGTAACTAGTTTACAGATTCTTAATAAAAGTTTATACTTCATCAGATCTAGTTTTTGTATTTTCACATTGTCAGTGTTGGCACCATTGGCCTTTAGAGGGGAAGGGGAGGGAAACTAGTGGAAGGCATACCTCCACTTTTTGGGGAGGGGGTGGGTGTGCGGAAGATATCATGTGGGGTAACCTTCCCCGTCAGAAATATGTGTACGAGTTAATTGAATTAAACACAACGGTACTCGACCATTTCCCAATGAACTTATCTTTTCCAAAGTGTAGATTAATAGCTGAAAGCAATATTAGCTTATCGAACACAGTACTCATTGTGCATGAGAGCAAGTGTGAAACCTTGCTTCAACCATCCCCTCTTCACTGTGAAACCTGGTACCTAGAATGTGCATTTGGGAGACAAAATAGAACGTTTGTTTTGGGAAACAATGTAACGTCTTTGACGTGAATATTGAAGTAAATCTGATAAACAAACGAATGAACGAGGGCGCTATACGTCTACTTCGAATGAGCACGGGAGTGCGAACGATATGATATGGGACTGACTAACCAACATACAAACGTATGATATGCTTGATGACTCCCATTTTCTATTTCTGTCATCGTAGCACTCTCCAGCGGTACGGCTGCCTAACCCGATCCAGGGCAAATTCCATTTTCATTGGACACCATTCCGGGTCAATGTAGAGTCCAGTACCCCAGAACCTTGTGATCCCGAGCTAATTCCAATGCCATATACCCATATTCCGGACCAATTTTCGTGTCCGGCTATTTGACAATGAAGCATCTCGTACAAATGCTTTTTGCACAATTTTTGCAATGACACTCAATTAAAATTATGACCTAGTTTCACATCTGGTTCACCCTGTAATTTTCGTTGACGTGATGTGGCCATTCATGTGCTGATCTGTGCACCAACTAAGCCTTCAGTAAAATTTTATGAAACTCATTTTGTAGATCGGGCTTGAATCTGTTCTGAGTCCGAGTCCAGCCGAGGGCCATTTTGGACCATTGCTGATTCTGGGACCATCCTTTCCGGGCCAATTCCGAGTCCGACGAAAAACGAGTCCGGACTCGGACGTTACAGCTCCGCTCAGTTGTGTTACTATGATGCTCGTAGTGCCGAGTATCGTGAACACACAACGCCTCCTATGTCAGACTTTCTGATTGTCCGAAATAACACGAAGTTCCAGGCCATATTAATCTGCACGTACAATTTCAGTGACAATTTACTACTCAACCATGCAGAAATAATCCGTTTCTGGCCGATCGAGTTATAGATAATTTTGTTTTGATGGAACCGGCGTTCATAAGAGATTTTGAGATTTACATATAAGTCCCTTAAAGGGCTACGGACCAGTAGCTAGATTGGCTTGGGTAGCAATCGGATACATCCTTTCTTGCTAGACAATTAAACTACTTTTTACTGACTTCCGATTTCCTTCGTCTTAACTTCTACCGGGAAATGAACATGACTAGCCTGTTAAGTACTCATAAAATTAAAACTTTCTTGCCAAGGGCGACATTCTTTATTGTTTTAAAGTTGAAAAATATTGAAAACTGTAGTATATTTACTGATCTCCTTTCTCATAGCATCGATTGGGCAGAACCCCTTCTCCACTTCCCCACAGAGCGGACTCTCTTTGCTCAGCGGCCCTCTTTAAGTTTCCCAAACACCGACTGAACAGGGAATATACCGTACAGCCTTCTACGTAGGCAACTTCTCCACTCGTACTTCTGGTGCTCCTGCCTGCGCATCAATATGTGGCCTCTCACTAAACTTCTTTTACAGCAGGTGGAAGATTACGAGCAAAAGCTTTCCTATTTTGAAATTGTCCCGAAGCGCAGTCTCGGATGAAACCTTCTTAAAGAGCTTTTACACTGCTCCCGTATTGCTTATTGTTTTGTGGATCTGTAGTGGAAACACCGTTTGCATGGCTGGGCAATCTGAACATGGGGCCAGGACCGTAACCAAGGGGTGGGTGCGCATTTGGGGCCAGGCCCCCTGCTCCTTGGCTTGGCCCCCTGCTCTGCGGGCATTATAGTCACGCCCCTGTGCAATAGCATATTTTCAAATTTTGATATTTTCCTCAACACATAAAGTGACAAAAGTTGCCAACTTTTAGATTCCCAATCCCCACTGGGTACTGCGTAGTAGATCGGAACAGTGGGACGTGATGTGGCCACACAGGCCAACACTTTCAACACTTGAGGAGTTCTCACAACGTTATAAGTTTCTTGCATCCTCAGTTATGTTTCATACAACACGTACATATACAGTGCATATATTGTCATGTCTGCATGAACGAAATTTTGAATTTGAAGCTGTCTCCTCACTTATTGTTTTCGTTAGGTTGGGCTTACTGTTCCGACAAGTGAAGGCTCGAGGGTAATGTGAAACTATTGTAATTTTAAGTGGAATAGAAGAGACTGACTTATCCCCTGAGAAATTGCAGTTGGTTACGTGTGGACCATCAGTCGTATGATGTTTTGGCTAAATTTCATAGAAGGTTATTTCTTGCAAATTTTGAATGGGATTATTACTGGCTGTTTTTCTTTTTGGGACTAGTACTAGTCAGTAGTCACATATCTGGCCAAATATCTGCAAATAAAGAGGGAACTTGGAATTTTCATGACCACCAGAACCTGACAGCATATTTAGGTCTCAGATTACATAATGACAGCTGATTAATAGTATCCCAAAAGTCACTTCTCCATGACACAATGACTGCCTATTAGACACGCAGGTACATATATTATACTGTCGTATTTAGAGATATACCTATCCTGGTTTGATAGGCTCAATAATTTGGTTTGTGGGTCACAAGTAAAGTCGGCATGTGAAAATTAAGCTCATGGTATGAGTGTTCTCAGAAATTATGGAATCTGCAGAAAATCAGAAATTTATATTACTGAATCACTCCCCGAAACTCAAATAATGTCAATACTCTCCAAGTCTATATCCTAGCCAGTGGCGTACACGGGGGAGGGGACATTGGGCCATGCCACCCTCTCACGGATGCCAATGTTTTCATTGTTTTAATTACTAAAATACGTAAATTTTGTAAAACACATTTTACTGTAAAAGGTAGCATATGTGGCACCAAATAGCATGTAAGGACACCCAATTTTGCAAAAATTTTCAAATGGGATGGGAACATCCCTTCCCCTTAGACCCTCCCCAGGCCGACAATTACACAACATACCGCATGCCCCCCCTTGAGAGAAATCCTGGGTACGCCACTGACCCTAGAGTAGTTGTTTGTATGTTTCAATGACTTGGTGAGATATTCTGTGAAAATCTATGCTTCTCCATTTAACCAAAACTTATGGCCCCCTAAGCTTGGTTTGCCCCCTGCTCTCCAAGTCTGGTTACGGGCCTGCATGGGGCTCTATGAATATTCAACGCTGGACATAGCTGACATGAACCTGGGCATTATTATCAATGCAGATCATCTAGACATCTTTTGTTTAAAGTCACGTGGTTCTAAGGGCGGGTGACACCGATGAACTCAAACTAAATGATGACATCAAAGATCGCAACTGTGTTCAAGTACGAACTACGTCATCCTTCTAACCTTGCATTAAGTTCCATTGACTTAGGAAGTTTTTAGAAGGAAAAAAGCTTTCAGTTATTCTGGAGACACGAAAGAAGAAATTTCTTAAAACAATCAACTTTTAGCAAGGAATGCTTATCCTTAGGTTGTTACCGATGGCATCATTTTACTTTATCATGGGACTGCTATTTTCCTGGTGTAGTCAGTACAGTACCAGTTTTCATCACGCTGAGACGCTATGTGAAGGAAGAAGGAAGGCTCGGCTCTTGTGTAGAGATGGCTGTTTCTCACTTGGCTCTCGAATAATATGAAATTCATTTATCCGCCCTCGTTTTTCTTCACGTTTTGTCTAGAATTTAACCCGAAAGAGAAGGTGACGTTTGACAGTTTATCTTCTTATGACATAATCGATGTAAATGTCGGTGAGTTTTCGAAGTTTTGGTCAATAACGCACAATTGCATGGCTACTTGAATTTTCCCTCTTGAAATCGAACTTAATCTACACATTTGTGATGGGAAATTTAGTTAGATGCGAAGTTACTCACAGCCATGATGCCCTAATATTTTGTGTCAGATGAAACACATTAGGTTAGTACCAAAGTTCAGAACAGCAATGATAGGTACACACTTTTTCTTACTCGAACACGGCAAACATAGCAACTTAGGACGCCATGATTGTGGCAGTGCAATCGTAATGTCTTTTTTATCACAATTCATGTAAAAAGATCCTATAAAGTGTTTTCACCTTTGGCAGAAGAATACAATTTTTGTTGGTATCCTATTTGTGAGTGTAAGACACTTCCCCCTATCATAACTGGTGAAGGGACGAAATATATTTTACCCCACAGTATTGTTTCCATATAGGTAATGTTTGCTGACAATTGTGTAAAAAACAGTTTGCAATGACTGAAATTTCATGCCAGGCTTTTTGCACACCTTTTACCCTGTAATTGTTTCAAGATAACCAGACATTTTTAAACTCATAAACAAATTAATACGTTCAACGTACTTTTCCCCGTCACTTTCACTTCTCAAATGTAGTCCTGACATGTTTCCTATGAAAATGTCCCTTTAAATTTTGTAATAAAAATATCCTTTAAACTTAAAACCCTACTGTTTTTCTAATTTGTTTAAGCTTTAACATTTTGTATCTTTTACCTAAATGCGAAATAACTGTAATCAGTGGATGGTGGTGGCTGTCTGATAATATCCTCTGGACGTTTAGGGTATTTCTTCTAGACTTGTTGGATTCCTGCGAGTATTTCACAATATTCATTGCTTAGCATATTCTTTCCTTGTTTGAAAGCTTGGAAGAAAATTTAATTTGACTAAGCACCACACTCCACTATCGGCCATCGCTAGATGAAACCACCGGAGTATGAGGTGGATGTGGGACTGTACCCCCAAATTTTTGGACAACCCCAAAATTTATACAGAATTTGTAGAAAGTTGGGCAAAATTTGATCTAAAATGGCATAGATATGCTAAAAAAATATTGTGTCCCCAAACCCATATAGTCTCATGCGCTTATGGGGGAAACCCCAAACTTTCAGTGACCAACATGGCCTTTCTAACGTGCCACCATATTCCATCAATCTCAACCAAATTATTAGATGGGACTGTCTGTCACTCAGAAATACCAACAGATGTTATGGTAGTATACCACTTATTGGTTAAAGGGTGGGAGGAAAAAGCGAGTTCTTCCAATACCAATTATTGGAGGAACTATGTTCCCCCATCCAAGGGTGTAGAAAGCGGGGAGGGGGCTAATTTCTCGAGTCAAAAATAGGGAAGCGTGCTTCAGTCCCCTCAATTCAAGAACGAAAACCCCTTTTTTGTTCCCCCTACCGTAAAAGAATGTCAAAATTTTGCAGCAGTTTTTTTTTATAACATTTGCCCAAGATTTTTTCACAAAAGTGTATCTAAGGACTCTTAAATATTCAGTTTCCAAAGGGAGCTGATCCCCTCCCCTTAGACTCCTTCCTAGGCGGCAGTCTGAGGCAACGTTCATTACCCAGTCTTGGTCAGCCAGTCGAGAACAGCTCTCTACGCCTATGCCCCCACCACCTATTGTCGGCCCTGGACCTGAGATTAATCTTCATGTCACTTTAATATCTGTTTCGGAAAACGTCAGTCCTTCAGGAGGTTTATATTTATTTGATGGACTTGTAAGTGATACTTTGACGTACACTACAAAGAGAGTGAAGTTGGCTTGGTGGTTGAGTGTAATGCCTTGCACACTAGAGGTCCCCGGGTCAAATCCCTGTGGAACCAACTGGAAATTTTCTGGGGATTGAATTGTTCACTGCAGTGATGCTAAGGGGGGGGGGTGGTTAAATTGGTGAATATTGATTGGGTATCTAATTGTCCGTTTCAGTAAGTTGTCCGATTCAGGAAGTTGTGAGCTTTGCTTCACTGTTGAACAGTGGTACAGAGCAAGGAACCTCCACTCCTACCAGTTTTGGGGAAAGTGGCTAAAGACTGGGGGATAGGCTCACGCCCGTCTTATGGGGACGTTGAATGGTGGGATTGGGAGCGATTTGTGCACATCTGCCTCGTTAACCTCTGAGCACTAGTCGAAAAGAGAAGGCGAATCTCGCCGGTGGTCATCCACGCTCAATCTGGTATAGGATCCTCGATGAGCCAATTGGCATTCTGACCCCAACTAAACTATCTTTCTCAAAAAGCACAAAACAGATGTTACAATTCTCTAACCACTGCAATTTTAAGGGCAAAGTTATCAATAATGATTTTTTCTTTCTCAATCCCCACCTGAGCACGGAAGATAAGAAACGATGGTAACCCGTTAGCTTGCATCTGCGGTCCATCTTTTATGATCTCCACCCCTCCCTGCAGAAGATGCCATCCTGATGGGATCTAAGGTAAAGGGATCACATCTTCGTTAATGTAATGCGGTCCAAATGAAAAAAATAAGGCTATGCTGCTTTACAAGTAAGAACTTTATCATTATTTAGTGATAGGCTGATAGCCTATTTTCGGGATGGCCCCATGGCTGAGGGCTGTTTTGGCTCTTTGTAAAGGGACGAGTATGACGTGAAAAGGTTTGAGAACGAAAAAAAAAAACACCGATTAACTTCTTTTAATTTAACTGTCTGTCACAAATCATTTTTCACCTACCGGTATCATATCAAACTTTATTGACTGTTGACAATATACCGTCCATGTTCTGAATCAGTCAAAACAAACTTAGCTATAGTCATATAAAACATAATTTTGACTTATTTTTGTCAAAGCGATGTCTGATGTTTGAATTGTTTCAACTAACTTATAGTGGTAGTCCATTGTAAGAGAACTTAAGTTATAAACGGAAGGAGGTACCCAATTAACTAATTGGGCGCAGGGTGGTTCCTAGGGAAGGGACGAGAGAATTCCCCTGTAGAATCTTTTACCCCTTTCTCCATTTCCTCCCAAAAAAATAATTTTAGCAATTACCTTAACCCCCCCCCCCCCATTTGCGGAAAATCTCGTGATTGTCATGGAAGATAGTTTGCTCTTCCTCTAAATTTAAAAGAAATTGTAAGCACTGCAAGCAAAATATAAGCCTGGTGTTCTCAGGCTTGTTATTCGGATCCGCCTTTTGGTCAGATTAATTTGTACAGAATATTATCATACTAAGTAAAAAGCCTCGACATAGTTTTTAATACAGAACAAGGGAAATGCATGCGATGTTCGCAGCAAATGCAAGTTACGATTGGTAGCACTTCTTAACCGAACCCGCCGTCCAAGGCAACGATATGATACAATGAGGAAAAGAATGGTGAAAATTTATGGTTATGGCATCACCCATTTTCCATTTGAGAACAAAAAGCGTTACTCAGAATGCATAGTTCTATTTTCTCCTTTTTGCCTTCATGAAAAAACATAAGACAATCACAGGAAAATTTAAACAAACTACCTGAACTATATCACAGTATCATTTTTGTGTGAATAGGCATGCGCGTAGCCAAGAGAGGAGGGTCCGAAGGGGGCAGCCGCCCCCTTGAGCATATTTTTGTATTTTTTACAGAATTTTTATGATATCGCGAGTAACTCAATTTTAAAAAGGTTTAAATGCAACTTACAAGACCTGGGAAGTGCCATTCCAGCGATCTGGGACGGAGGCATTTTCGGTCAAAATATTTTGTACGCTTCGCGCCAACTATAGTGTGCTAAGCTTAGATAGTTTGCCTACGGGCTTTGTTCCCTCCAGGCAATTTCCTGACTACGCACCTGTGAATAGGAACATATTCAAACCGTAATGGTTTAATGATTTTTATCTTTATCTTATTTTTATCGGTGATTTTACTGTTTGCCCTCACTACCTTTCCTTATCTCCTCTTCAGCTTTTTTGCCATTTCTTGTTAAACTTAGAGCAATCTCTTGCTTCGCACCCTGTAAAGTATCCTGTCCATTTCTGAACAGATTTAGCACAGCTACAAGGAAGAAACTAATAACGAATTATTTAAAGTAGACAGTATCATATGTTCTAATTGTCTTTTGTTCAATTTTCTATAATAATTAAAACTCCTTATGTTTGAAGTTTAAATAAAAGAGGGCAATCCACAGAGTTGCTGATCTCATCCCAATACATCCTTTCGCCTCTCAGTGGCAGTCACTCCTATACCATTCACACTATAGGCACAATTTACGGTGGAAACTAAAAAAAAAGGAGCTGGAAATATTTCGAATCTATTTACAGGTAGTTGTTGTCATCGAGTGATTTATGTTTTACCAATCCAACATGGGACACATAAGTGTCATTTAGTTTTTTTGATTTTTTTCAAAGTTCCCATGAGGACGTAGGATGAATACCAGACGTTATCCCCCTGCTACGTCCCCTAATGAGA
The DNA here is from genome assembly GCA_009936505.3 of Holothuria glaberrima. Lineage (NCBI taxonomy): Eukaryota > Metazoa > Echinodermata > Holothuroidea > Aspidochirotida > Holothuriidae > Holothuria > Holothuria glaberrima. Next base: position 17,891 of record WURT03652548.1, read on the forward strand.
CTTTGACTAATATGACCACAATCGAGAAATTAGTGGAGGAGTTTTATTAGGTCAAGGCCGTCGGGGCGGGTGGTAGGGTGTGTGGACTAAGCCATGATGCCCAAGCCCCCTTCCCTAATTATCAGTTCGCTGTATTTTTGTTTGAAGCACTTTATTTTGGGTTTTTGTTGCCTTTTGTTTTTGTTTTTCAATAAAACCGTTCATATGGCTTAAGCAGTCTAGAGTTTGCTTTGGCATGATTTCGAAGTCATATGACTTCCCCTTTTTGTTCTCGACGTTCCCCCTTCAACGTGGATATTAATATATAGACTATGTGGTTTACGTACATGCTTTTATGTTCGCTTCTGAGCCGAGACGAGAATTAACTGATTACTGAACAATGGCATGTTTGAAGGGTTCTTTAAAAACGTCAGAAAATAAACGTCAACTTTTGTCAATTTTTTTTACTGTTCTTGAGAGTTATTTTTTAAGTATGTGGAAACACTGGAGTAGTCACTGGAAAACAACGGTGTATAAGGTACCATATCCTCAGTAAGTCATCCATTGACTTACACACTAATTTGAAAAGTAAACTAGCCTCTGAAACCAATTGTAGCAGTTTTCGGCAGGTACAAGCTACCCCTCTCAAAAAGCTGCCTAGTTGGCCGTTCATGGCAATTTCAATTTACAATACCATGACCATGAAGATTTATTGCTGGCAGAGCTTAAAGCTTCGGTACATTGATCCAGAGCCTTTTACTCAGTCAAAGCCTAATATAAAACCTCCAGCTTCAAAGCTCACAATTTTCCAACAATTGCTTCAATTGGCCCCATTTTGCCACTAGTAATGCTTTATTTAATCTACTTTTGTTTCAAATTGACAAACGACCCCATCCTATTTCGTGGCATATCACAAAAGGTGTCCCAATGTCTCTTATTTACGGAAGCCGAGAACTGCGCGGGTTTGAGAGTTCTGACATGCCTTATATTGATCGTTGTCCCTACCATATTTTTCGGTAAATACGGGAAGGACAAATCGAGATGCGATTTCCC
>WURT03652559.1:4552-18921 GCA_009936505.3 Holothuria glaberrima
AAGTATAAAAATTGACATTATGACACATTGCACAATTGCCTTGTACCTGTATGATTGCTCATTCTTGCCATTACAAAGTGTAACAATTTTAGTCGGCATGAATAACACAAACAGTAATGAAGTTCATTGATATTATGAAATACTTCCAAGTAGTGTCTTCGGAACAATATCATTCAACCAGAAATCCTGAATGAAGTAGCTGGTGACACCAGGCCTAAGTAAATACTGTCCCTTCACCCCAACCCCCAATACAGCCAATCCCTCAATACCGGTATACAACTACATAAAAACACTTAAAAACCCTGTTTAGTCTTTCAATCTGTTACATAAAGTGCAATGTTACTGTATCTTCAAGATGCTTCTAAATTGTCTTCACACTGATATGTCATGACCAAACCCATGTAATGTAATTATCACCAACCTTACAATAAAACCACCAGTCACTACTACTGGTTTAAAATCTTTGAAAAAAAAAATGAATACAAAGCATACATTATGACCACTTTATGGAAGTTTTAGCACCATTCGTCACAGATCGTACAGCTAAAGAATACATTAACTTTGAAATGGTGGTGACATGGTATAGGACAGTGGTGTAATAAAGGTTCACCGGGACAAGGGAACAAATATGTTTTGAGGCTCATGATGAAATTGATGATATACCCTATAACATGAATTTTTCCCAACATGCAAAAAAGGAAGAAGTCTTTACAAATTTTGCACCCACAACCTTATCTGTGCCAAGAGGATAATGCTCCCCTTTCTCTCTCACTGCTATACCAAAAGTAAGGGATGTTGCATTCCTTTCATTAATTCCTTCCACACATTCCAATCATCCTTTTGTACAATGAGGACTTAATCTCCCATATCAATGGTATTCACATACAAGTTTAGTCAAACCCTACATTCCCCAACTTTCTATCTTTCACAAAATACATTTAAAATTTGAGCGTTTGAGTATAACAGCTCTCCTTCTTGCAACGAAAAAAGACAACAACAACAATAACTTAAAGCTCTGAATAATTTAATGGCAGGTATGCTGAATTGATTGTCTCCTTTCCCAATTTCTGAAGAATTTAAAAAGAGTCATATACCAAACCAACAAGGTCTTTTACTGTATTTTCAGTCACGTTGATTACCAAGGCTCTCAGCCATATGAATATAGGAATGTATGAAGCACACCTGACGTTTGAAGTAGAACGGATGACAGAAAATCCAGCCAGCTTCTTTAAACAGAAGTTTTTATCCAATTATTTAATAATCCAAGGCATCTATAAGTTCTTTAAAACTTGTCACAAACCAGGCAGCTTCACGTTGTACATTTTTTCGGACTTGATTCCCTCCAAAACCTATGAAAGCATCCTATTTGGGCAAATGAAAGTATATGAGGTTAAAACAAGTTTAAGTGATGTTAAAAAATCATTATAGAAGTGCTTTTAAAAAAGGCAGCAAACAGTGCAGGGTCTGACATGATTGATGGAACCTTTGAAAAAAAGGTATCATGCCTTTGACCTTAGCTGTAGTGCCCCTAAAAAAGGCACAAAAAGGAAAAGTAACAACTATTGTCAGTGCCCTCCCCTCAGTTGTGCTCTGCCCTTATTGAGGTTTATGTCAAGCTCTGCTGTATTTAATAAACCTATAAAAAAGCCTAGTTATCAAACCCTTTCAAAATTACAACTATTTGAAACATCACTGCAATGTGCACAAATAACAAAATAATTAACATCAGTTTTCCAGCAATGTTCCTGCAATACTTTTTATTTTCTATCAATGAAATCACCCAAAGCAACAATCAACAGACAACAATTAGAGGTACACATGTGTGAAATATTTCTTACATTACCAGACATCATAAATATCTAGAGTAACGTAAACGTACAGTGTATATCATATTCCTATCAATCATGGAGATGATTTTGTAAATTTATCATAAACACATGTAGATGTATGATTTTAACCTCTAACATTTATATTGTTTATAAGTTATGATTCAATTTTTAAGGTGATGCTTCACATTTCAACAAGTCTGACACTCAGTCGCTGTGTTATCACAAATTAGTACAGAGGTTATCAGAAAGCAGCACTGATAGTAACATTCTAAATATGCTACAAATTCTGTCTTTGACAAATTGACAAAACTATAAGACCAAACAGAATCAACTTTTTAACTAAATAAAATTTGAAGAAATCAAGTCAAATTGGAATTGTGTTCCTAACCAATTTTATCACCCTTGCAGAGTAAAACTAATTACCCTGTAGTTGCTTGGAACTATACAAAAACTCTTTGCTTAAAAAAGTTTATCAAACTTCTTTCCTCTTATTGATAAATTGTTACGAACGAAACTGTTGTAGAAAAATATGCTTTATAGCCAAATCCATTATCGTATCACAAAACTATAGATGTATCTCTGTGACAAATTTAGATCAATTTCTGCAATTTTCCATGAATTTCTTAGCTTTTATACCAGAAAACTGCTTTGATCTGTAACTTAAAAATTAGACTTTTACATTGATAACATAATTTTGGCAGAACGAAACAAACTAAACCAACTTGTCTACTTACAGCTGGAGGGCAGGCTTCCATGTCTGTAGCACCATCTCCAACCATAACTAGCCTTTCATAGCCAAAAGTTTGTTTAAGATGGTCCATTACTTGAGCTTTACCACCAGAGCTAGCTGTGTATTGTTTCCTATCAAATCCATGAAATTTACCTGTAAAACAAGCAAAATTTAAAACCAACATTGTAATAATTTAGAAGTATTCATAACAGCTTAACAACTCTGACACAGGTTGAGTTCTTCATGATATTAACATTTTTGATAATTCACAAACTTTCTAAAAGGTTTTAAAACAATTAAATAATTCAGTCAGTCAGACATTGATAAAAGTCATTTAAACTACAAAGAGACATCAGTTAGATTAGATTACGTTTTACAAAGAGACGTCAGAAACTACCTTGCTATTAGTGTTGTCTTTCAGGGAAATATTGCATATGCAGTACAGAATATTTTCATACTTTTAAAACCATGATTTCCAGTAGAATGGAGGCAATTCAAAACAAGATACCTGGGTAACTCAATCAAGTAATAAGGTTCTCACAGAAAAAAAAAATTCACAGCTTTGTAGCCCAGTCATGACTGATCTGTTGACCCAAACTTATATTTTCAAATGAAACAACATTCATAATTCTCGTAATGTGTAATATTTTTGAGAAAGGGAGATACTGTCAAGGTTTATTGGTAAAACTGAATGGCTTTAATTTTCCAGACCATGCCCCTTTGGTCAAATCCAAACAAAATCTTTTCCTAATAGTTTTAGTTGCACTATAGGCACTTTTTACACAAAGACAAAATTTCTGGATCTTTTCCCTTTCAAATAGTGCAAGCTATTGTAGCAAAATGCATAAGGTACAGTATCCCTAAACAGATTTTTCCCCAGAACAATGGGAGATTTAAAGCCTATAACCAGTCTGCCAAATTATGATGAATTCAACTCAGAAGAAATTTTACCTTACTGGCAAACTATGACAGAATAACAACCTCATGACCAATTTCAAAGAAAGTGTTAAAATTTACTGATTTGGGGTACACTGAAAATGAGCAAAACCATTTTCATACTTATTCAATAAAAAAGAAAGTTAGCAAAGAGGAACCACACACTTTCAACCATTACAGCTGTTTAAAATTATTGAAATCCATCCCACCACTTACTGAAGTGACAAGAACTGAAAATACCTTGAGGGCCAAAAAGCCACAAAACTGAAAACTGAATACATTAAATTTTTCTTTACAACTCCTGTGTCACTAACATCCTTCCATCAACTTTTCCTTCACTTCCTTTTACATTAAGCACAATACTACAGCAATTCCTGTATGTAGAGATATTTACAAAACCAGTGCAGGATACTGAGACACTGAATGACCTGTATACAGCAGTGCACTGCAAGCGATTCATACAAAGACTTATCAGTCAATAAAACAGATGACCTTGTCAAGAGGCCTGGAAAAATGTGTGTGCACACAGTATGATGCAATCCTTGTAGCACAGAATACAAACAAGACAGCAAAAAATGAATCAGAAGTATAAGATGGGATCAACTTACCATCAAAGTAAAATAGTAATCTATTTGAAAATATGTTTTCATCGGGAATATTTAATCTCTTAGAGACTTCTGACACTAGACATGCGAACCCGCCAGTTACTAGATAAACTGCTGTTCCTCGTTGATGGAGTTTTTCTACCAGTGATCTAGATGGGAGGCAAAGAGTTGAATGCAATATTGAAATCATGGAATAACAATTCAAATTGTCCATAATGTACAAAAGAAATATTGTGTAAATGGTTTAAGATGGAAGAATCTGTGTTTTTTTTTTGGCAGAAGAGTTGAGAAAAAAAGGGAAGAGCCTGCCAATTCACTTAAGATTCAAGAAAATGCAAAATGCAGCATAAACTAACTGAATGAGTGTCTTTTGTAAGGCATTGTAAAGGCTAATATGAGCATGACTTCCGCAGTCTTTACTGTATATTGGTAAGCTACCTTGTAATGATCAAATGTCCCAATTGATAATCCCCAAAATTGTGCACTTTACACTTAAAAATGTCCTATGATGCAAACTGCTCCATTTAAATAAAAATTACACAAACTGCTTAGATTTAATATTTCCATTCTAATATACCTTTATTTCCTCCCATCATATACATATTACACACAAGCTGGATTTTACCACCAGTTATTTGCAGTTTTATTCCAAACACTGTTAAAATGTTTTACTGTATGTAAAAAGTATATATATTGAAGTTACCCCTCCTTTTTGGGGCAGACATAAATTTTGTTTGTTAAGCAGGCTTTGAATAACCCACCCACTATTTCAACAGATTTACAGTATTTATGATTAAATTCAGCAAAAGAAACAAAACAATGAAAATAAAGTAGACAAAACTACTTGACAACTCCATCAACAAAATCTTCACTCACGAATGAATATTCACAAGCAAAGGGAGTAGAAGAATTCACTAGAATTACAACGTTACAGTACATATAAATTTATGAGTATAATTAAGTGGCCACTTACAGGCTCACTGTAAAAAGCTCTGCACATAATCTATGTTCACAGACTGTGAAAGCATCACACCTAGCAGGGAGTTGCTATTTGACAACTCATTACACCAAGCCATCACATTCCATGCATACTCATGATCATTTAGAATGTAGCCATACTATTATCATTTCATACGTAAATCAGATTAACACAAAATACCCAAGGCTGACTTACTCTATGCCGTCTGTTAGCCGGGGTGGATGGGACCTCTTAAATTTTTCAACCAGTTGTTTGCTAGGATTGCATAGATCTAGTCGAGCTTGTAGGGCATCCTGATAAGACATATTTCCATCCATGGCTTTCTTTGTTCTGTATAAGAAAGCAAAAGCAAAATATAGTGTTGATTTGAGCAGTTTCTATCAGTTACATGGTGCAAGGTAGAAGGGGAGGGGACCCATAAATTGAAAGAACCTTGCCACATTTTGAGAATGGCTGAGCCTTTTTTCCTTTCCTTTAAACTGAAATATACTGCAATAGAATTACTAGGATATCAAATATCAAGCATAAAGGTACTGTACTATATATGTGAGGGGTGGGGTTCCTTCCCCTTGAACCTACCTCCCTCTCCATTTACACTTCTGTCCATCTCTGGACAGAACTTGTTAATCCCCAATTCAAATGCCATTGATGCCATGTCTTAAATGCAAAGATTGTATAAACACTTACAATTGCTGTACTTGTTGCCCAACTCCACAAAACTTGGCAAGTTCATCGATCCCTTCATCTTGGATAACTGTGCTATCAACATCAAAACATACAGCATCAGCCATTTGAAATATTGCCATTGTTTCCTCCATTTTGGAATAAGTTCTGGAAAATAAAATTTTTAAATGATTTATGCAGGTTGTCTGTCTGGTATATATCTTTTTCAATATGAGTTGTTTGTGAAATTCAAAATAAAAGAATACCACCAACATTTTAATGGAAGTTGGTCTATAAAGCTTCCACAGTACCCACTGTACACACTTTAAAGGCACCCTTTCAGAGATACCCCTTTGTTTAGCTACTAGTAAACTACCTTTGGTAGAACCTTAAATTTTGACCTCGATAATACCAGTAGCTTCAGAACAATACATCTTTGCCTTTGTCTAGATATGCACAATAGGCTGTGAGCTTATTGTCAAAGCTATGTGATCAATGATAAATCATCACAGCGTGATAAGTTTTTAGAGTTGTTTTGTAATAGACGGCATACCGGTACCACAATAAATACAGAAGCCATGTTTCACAGCATACAGGACTACTAATACAGTACATGCAAAGTTACATTTAAAAACTGATGGGGACTGTTTTTTTTTAAAGAGAGAAAACTTGGCAAATATTCAGTATTGCAGTGTGAAATGTACAATTATGATTTTAACTCCAATGATTTGAACATGAATTTAGGTGAACAGCTTGAATACAAACTGTTAAGTTTTACATTCATAAGCAATAACATTGCCATAATTTGATGCTTTGCTCATTCTGTGAAGTATCTTGAGGTCTACACAACCTACAAAAACATAGAGCAGCAAAAATCACCTTGGCCAATGGCCATTCATACTGGGGATTGAGGGTGGGGAAGGGTAGAAGGGGAATCCCCTGGGAATTTTCAAATGAAATGTTAAATATCATATGTAATCTCTGAAATCTTTCAAATTTCTGATTACAGTACTTAAAGTGATAAAAGATTGATTAGAAACAATTTTGCAAGGCAAATAAAGTTAGTGACATTGCACCAATGGGAAGCATTTTTGGACATTTTTTTCTTGGTATACTGTACTAATGACATCAGATAAAGGCACTCTGCTTTTAACCTGCTACCCCACAGTCCTGCCCTGCCTCTGGAAAACGTTCTACATACAGCTTCAACTACTACAACTCATTAAATACAGTACTGTCTAGTTGATTTTTAAAAGACTGGTCCAATAACAGCATTCATGTTTCAAATGAACATTTGAACAATAATATATTGCAATCACTCTGTTGCCATGTCACTTTCACACTAAATTAGCGGTACAGAACCAAGGATTTAGCGCATTTCTGTGGTTGGTGGCAAGTAACTGTTCTAGCACTCACAGTTTCCAGCCTAGTGCAAAATAAATATATACAGTAACCAACCACCACATGCATACTGCAGATTACCAGCATTTTTGTCAACAGCAAAAAAATGCTTTGATATAAAAATCCTTCGATAAAAAAAATCCACGATTTCACTGAAGGCTGGTATGACTGTTTCCAAATTTTATATGTATAATGTACATCTATAATGTACATCTATCTATGTTGGGTTGTAACATGGTAGTGGTTGGGAAACAATTTACATTCAGAACATGCCTAAATTTGACAAAATAGCACTATTATTCACACAAAAATTTGGAATACTTAAAGGACACCCTCTCTCTCTCTCCTCACACCCCTCATTATGGCCATGGCATGGATCACAAACCAGCCACACTAAAAAAAACATATTGACCATCCTAGCTACAATCATACATGGAACAGAATACTGGCTAGGTAAGCAGACAGGTAGATATATATCTGTCATCAGTGACACATTCTTGATTTTGTTGTTCATGTGATGAAAATGGCTCAGACTGTGGTTTGGCCTGCACAAGGAACACGTCCCTGGGAAAACAGATAATGGCCAATTTTCTGCCTGTGCAATTTCTTTGGCTGTCTTCAAATTGGTGCCAAAAATTGAACTTTTACCATGCATTCTGAGTGCAAAGAAGGAACTTTCCTTTAAAAACAAACCAACAATATCATTACAAACATAGCCTGTCAGTCAGTCCCAAGAACAGTGTAACAATAACGTAAATAGTGAGTAATGCACCTGATGAGTACCGTACCGCATGTATGTAGGTACATGTTCTTTCTAATGCACAGGCCTAGATTACCTTAAACCAAAGGTGTATGTAGCCTGTATAAAATTGAATAATGGTTTACCCCCTGAGCAGGCAGTCTTTTCCTTTTAGGTTAGTGTAACCACATACCAAGGGGCAACAGTTCTGGAAGCGGTAGCCATAGAGAGTCGCTGTGCAAGGTAGTACAAATTTGACTTGGTGCAGCATACATATAAATTACAAGCCCAAAAATTTCTGCGCACATTTAATGTCCGTGATTTTGCGATCTCCTCAATAATTTGCAATCCCCTCAATTAAGAATGGTTTTTCTGCTCCCAGCACAAGAGAAAATTTCAGTCTGGAGAATGGCATCTTTTACACCAGTAAATCCCCCACCTTCTCAACAAGTTTAGCATCTTCATGGAGGCAGAGTCCCAAGTTGTTGGGTGTACATTCTCTTACACACCACATATTTTGCAATACACACCAGAATGTATAGGTTACAAGGCATCCAACACATGTATGAAGTTTAATAGCTGCCTTTTGCATGTCACTTCAATTCAACTGCATATGGAAAATTTGTGGTGAACAAATAAAAAATGTAAGGAGATACTAGGCTGATTAATGGTCCTCAGCCTGTTTGATAAAGTGTGACAGAACCTACTTCATGGCAAAATATTGATAAAAACACTCCAAAGTTTCTTATGAAGCTTTTGGTCACTGTGGAATTTATTTCCAGCTCATGTCACAATCCAGCATTCAAAACATGCATGGAGACAAGAAATTTGCCCTCGCAGGTGCCAAGGTTGACATACATAACATAACAGGTTTAAGGGCAAAGGAGGGCCAAGGCCCCATAAGATGCCCTGTAGTCCAAAACCCCAAAACTAAAAGCAAGCAAAAGGCTTCAGTAGCTTCTTACAATGGCCCGAACCCTAGAATTACTTTGAACCTTTAAATAACTACAAGCTAACAAAGGATTCCTTCCAGAAAGAAACTTGTAAACCTCAGACGGATCAGAAATCTACTGAAATACCCTAGGCCTTGGCTATGTCCCCACCTAGGCTAAATTACATCCACTGGACAAATATTTCACAATCAGACATTAATCCACTCTATGGTAAATAATCCAGACTTAGACTTAGACTTAGTAAAAAGCCTAGCCTTGGCTCAGTATGACCCCGTCCCAGGCCAAAGAAAAAAACAAAAAAAAACAAAAAAAAAAAAAAAAACAGTTACCAGGTTTTGCCTTCATTTAGCCCCCTGCCCTGGTTTAGTACCAACGTTAGTGTAACATACATGCTATACAGTTACCTAACCATAGTAACCATGCATTACAACTTATCATTCCCATACAGTCTGCAAAAAGGACAACAAAAAACTACACAACGAAATAATCTTGTTTCAACTTATAATTGGGAAGCATAAATTGTACTCACAGTTTGCCGGTACTAGATTAGTAGTAGGTAAGTAATTTGCAGTCCCTCAGCTCCAACAACCCGATGTTTCCTCGATGACTGTCAGTGAAGGAAAGATCGTTCAACTGACTTTCATCAGAAAGTTTGCTGTCTAAATACAATGCACTACATGTAACCCGCCTAGCCGGCCGTACCATATGTACTACAATGTCATACAGTGGAAATATCCAGTATCAGCTGTTCTGAGACAGTTCACGTGAAGAAGGCATGATGCACGGCTGATAAATCTCTAACACCGGTTCCGCCGGTCAATAAGATTTCGGTCGGTTACAAATATTCCCTCAAAATCAATGAAAAGAGTATGAGGAAAAGAATTTGCTAACTTTGGAGTAGTAAGCAATTGTTTCTTAGTTATTTTAGAGGTATTGAAAACATTTTCAGGGTTCTTCAATAAAGACAAGGAGAATTACAACTCAATGTTTTGGTATGTACCGGGGCTTTCCCGTTGTATTCATGTCAACAATCCATTAAACCTGCGCATGAGCGTTAACGGCACTATGTGTGACGTCACAATAGTCTATTCATGCCTTCGGCCAACCACAGGAAACTTTTTAACATAGTGGAAGAGACCTGGCTGTGCTCAGTGTGCTAGACGATGTACCCTGGGCAGTTGTCTGGTTCGTGCGATTGGGTCAAACAAGGGTAGCTTTTTACAACTAGGGTGTTTACAAAATTTTATTGCTAATATCCCCCTGGGATCAGCGACTCCCTGATGAGGAGAGGGGGAGTAATTCACAATTTTAAAGAAGTGTAAAGGAACTATTCAGATAAATTTCTTACCTCTGATTTCATGTCCCTGTAGTGGTGAAAGACTATGGAGTACACCTCTCGAGGAGTTAGATGATGTTTTACGGCTCAGTTTGTTCGAAGAAAGGGGTGGTGGTAGTTGGAAGGGGAGGGAGGTTAATTAGTCTGGATGAGGAGAAGCCATGAAATACTAATGAATAATAACGATGTGGACTTGGTAAAACTGGCAGAAATTAACAGAGTAAAGCCAGCTTCCCATTCCTAGCATATGAAAATCGTTGAGTATAATTAACTGCCATTCGGAACTGAAGCCAATGAGATTCATTGAGGGGCCATGAAAAATAGGTATAGATCGACAGGAAGTGTAGTACCTGTGCTGTTGCAGTAGACTAGCTAACAAAAATGCATAGTTTTTTCACTTGTTGAGACTTGAAACAATTTTGTTTGATTTTGACTGCACTGCAGACTTTGAACCAGACCCCAATGTCCCGAACTAAGGAGTCATCCGAAGGTAAGGTACACCTGTCGACGGGAACGTGCTTCGAAAGGACTGCATGCTCAACTACCCATCGAGTGTCAGACTTGTAACACGGTCAGAGAAACGGGAGAACGGAAAAGCTGTAACCCAACCTAATCATGAATATTACATTATGGAGCCATGTTTTTATATGGCACTGTTATTATCAGGAAGTTAATACATGGACAACTCCCTATAGAGTACATCATATTATCAATATTTGTACCATTTGTGAAATACCGTAGCGACTTTGTTAACACGTTCCATTATCATGGTTTCATATGTTTCATTTTCAGTACACGATGCCCTAAATCAACTGAGTACAGTGGCGGCAACAGGAATTTAGAACTGGAGGGTAAAAGAGAATGTTGAAGTACAACAATTTTTTCGCGTGTCAAGCTCGAAATCGAGCACGAAGAGCGAGCTTTAGCGGGAGTGGGTCCAGGGGCCCGCTTTAGGGTTCCTGGTGGGGTCCAGGGCAAAGCCCTGGTGGAGGTCCAGGGGCGAAACCCTGGAAACTCTAAGGTTTTTAGTATATCTCTGGGTAAAAAATTATGTCTCATGATAGGTTATTTTGATTCATGATGTATCATCCAATGTAACTGATTTCAAATAATCTAAATGTATAAGGCTATTCCTCCCGTCAGGCCACTCTACTTCATGAGCTGAGTGGAGGGCATTTGTGGGCAAAGGTTCTGACTAGGGGCAAAGGCCCCCATTCCCCTCCCTTGGTGTCGCCTCTCACTGAGTGTCGGGGATTTTTTTATTTATTATCTTTGAGGCACTGTAAGGTGGGGGAATCTTTTTCCTATCAAGGGCCATTTTCATGTTGACAAAGTCAGTCGACGGCTTTGCAAAGTTTTCAAATGCTTGTCAACTCCCGGTGTACGCTACAGTGCGCTCAGTGTGCGTTGTGCTTCCTAACTTGTAGTAGTAAATGATGTAGGGATTTACGCAATATGTAAGTAAAATATTCAACAAATGGAAAGCAGGTAAAATGGTGGATTAAAATCTCAAGACTGTCATTCTTGAAATGTCTTGCGGGCCGGATCACATGGTCCCACGGGCCGAGCATGGCCCGAGCGCGGGAGGTCCCCATCCCTACTTTAAAAGGAAGCACAACGTTTGTGATATAAAGAAAGTTTCATATTTTTAAAACCATGAATTATAGATATAGAACGACTTAGCTAGTTTGAAAATAGAAATCGACCGGTTCACTTTGTTTCCACGGGGAGGAGAGCTCCATTACTCTGCAGCATGTATAATTTGTTCATCCAGGCTTTCGGATTTTCAAATAACCCATACGTAATGTATTTTTGGAAGTATACCTACAGCCCTGGGAGAAACTAAGCCACCATAACATAAGCAAGGCCGGATTCCGTAGGCGGAAGAATTGTCATCCTTCCACTTTATAAACAACATATTGATCTCTTACAACCACCTTTCCAGGGGGTTTCTCCCCCAGCCCACACCTGCATGGCAATGGGCTTACCTCCCCCTTAAAACACGTCACTGCAAGCCCCAGGTTGAGACCTAATGTGACGCCATCACCACAGGATGGAGTGGGCTGATGGAGATAGTACTTAGAATTTCTGTTTGATGCAAAGACAGACTGTCGGATCATCCTCATAGTTTTGTTATGGGGATAGTGCAATTATGGTAACGAAAACCCCGGGGGATTCGCCTTTAAAGTGAAAATGCAGTCACCCCAATCAGAATAATCAGAATAAGTATACCCCGTCATCCTAATTCATGAATGGCTTTTTTGATCATGTGACAACTTTTTTGTTACTCGATTGTTCAATTCATAAAGAATAACTCATTGGTTAACTACCTTTTGTTTGTAATCATACTTATGTTCAAAACATCTTCTGACTCTGGAGGTACTTGTAAAACAAATGAGGGGATTTGCAAGAGTTTGCATGTTTTTCAAAGCAATTTATTTTTTAAGGCAACTGCCTAGGGCTATGCAAAAGGTAGTATTCAGTACGTTATTAACTGAGCATAGCCCTTAAGCAAACTTACGTAGTTCCTGATCAATCAGGATCTCAAACAATTGGATCTAAATTAATTACACTATATAGGAGTGGTTTCCAAGCCCTATCCCATTCACCGGATTAATCATTGTTGCAGTTGCGAATCCAGAAGTTTTTTTCTTTTCTGTGCCCCACCCTGGATGCGAGAGTGTGCTGATTGTGTAAATTGTCCGAATTGATTATTGCCCGGGCAGGATTTGCCCTGGTTGCGAATTGTCCTCGGAATTGTCCCCGACAGTTTTACTCAGGTAAAACTGCCTGGGGTTGAGAGGAGGTTGAGGTCTAAGAATGAGTTGGTATCAAATGTTACAAGTGTTTAATTCCAAACGCAAAGGCGATTGAGTGCGCCCTTCCAATTTACAAATTTACGAGAGGATCTATCGCGAACCCACGGGACTGCTAGCTAACTTCAAGTCTAGTCAGCACAATGCACCGTACCTGCACATGCATGCACGGTACTGGTTCTGCTATGTGTGCCGACAAAGTTGATTTATAACTTGATTATAACCAAACTCCTCAACAAGATGGCTTTTTCGAGTATTTCAGCACGCGCGGGAAGGATCTTTGTACAAACAGCTGCTTTTCCAAGACCTTTGGAAGCAGTCAAAGTTGCCCGTCCTGTTCTAAACCAAACAAATAGAACTTTAGCCCGTTCTGTGTGGCACTTGTCAAGTAATAAAGACAGGCTAGGCGGAAACGACGTATCAACCCATAGCGTGGTAGGCAACGCAACACGAAGTGTGAAATGGCCAAGCAAGACATGTACATGTGGGTGTGCTGGATTACACACTGAAGGTGAAAGAAGATGGCCGTTTTGAACATTTAAGTTTTTAATTAAGCCTACTCCGGTTACTGCTAACACATGGGTCATGGGCCCCACATGGCAAATCTCTTTTGTGTGTTGTTGTAAGATACTGTGTGGCAGTGTAGGAACATGCATAGGCCTACAGTAAGTTAGGTTAGTGACATATGGCATACACCAAAGTGTGTAAACAGTAAAGTCATGGAGTATGTAGTCAAGGATTAGCCTAGGCTATGTGCTTAAGTATCTTTTAGACAAGGTGGGCGTTATTGGCATGGGCTCCGTGCCCACAAGATTTTGTTCTATTATTACTAGCAGGAATTCCGCGCCCCCAAGAATTTCATTCACCTTATGGACATGATTCCATGCTCGCAAGCTTTTCATTTATCTAATGAACATGGATTTGGTGCCATCAAGATTTTCCTTCATTTTATGGATAAAAATTCCGTGCTTGTAAGATTTTCATTCATCTTATGGATACGGATTCCTTACGTGTCCTTCAAGATTTTCTCTTTGCTAATAAGTTCGTAATGAAAGATCTGAACCATGACTGCCGTACTGCACTTGCAGAATTTTCAGGTGGTTTGAAGGTACCTGCACTGCATGACAGCTTTGTATTTGGGGGTGGATCTTGGGAGTGGATTGCTCAATTTCCTTCATCTTACTGGTATAGCGACCTTTTTTTAAAATATAATATGCCAAATTAACAGGAACAGTATACATGGCACGGACGACTATTAAAAATGAAAAATGGGGGAGTCATTTGGGTACTAATTTAGAATCAGTGCCGGAAGTGACGTAGCATTACAACTTAAAACTTACAACTCCAAATTAAAAGTTCAGTGACAAGTCAAGTTCCAAAAG
>WURT03652570.1:0-18921 GCA_009936505.3 Holothuria glaberrima
CCCCCCCCCAGCCCAAAGTGCTATTTTTTAATGTTTCTCTTTACGAGTGAAAAATCCGGTTCCGGCCGGATTTGAAATACTATCTGGCAAAATCCGGTTCCGGCCAGAACCAAAAATTTGGATCCGGTGCATCCCTAAAAATCCTCTGAAGTTTCGATCAAACAAAGTTAGGAACGTTGCAAAAATCTGCAAAATTTTGCCGGTACAGGCTCCACTTTGCCTATAGTCCTGTACTATAGTGTGTTAGGCTAAGTCGCTTGTGTGAAACAAGTGTTTGCTGCCTTCAGAATCATAACCAGACAAGTGCAGCACTTGTTTTGAACATAATTACCCCAGAATAACATGAATCAATCTATCTAGCTGTCTGTCTATCTGTCTGTCTGTCTGTCCATCTGTCTGTTTATCTATGTCTGTCCACTGTTGTTCAAATTAATGCTCCTCCCACATGCTTTGATAGATTTGTTTAAAACCTGGACACAATGTTCCTTGGGTGATGGGGCATTTGGGATGTACAGGAATTTGTGGTCCATGGTCCCATGTGGGCCCTATAGCCTTTATGAAATTCTGCAAAATGCTTCTCCTACAGATTCTCCTGTGCAATATGGTTTGTCATAATAATACTATAAGTAGTCCCTTCAGGGTGTGCAGGAATTTTGGGTTCAAGGCCTGAGATGCTGTAGGGTCCATTGTGTGAAATATTGCAAAGTGGTTAACTGCTCCTCCATTTAATGTTAAAGAGAGTTGACATCCTGTCACAGTGATGCTTGGTTATTGGACTGTTTGTGGTATTGTGGAAGTTGTGGTCCAAGGTCCCATGTGGGCGCTGTGGCCCATTTTATGAAAATCAGGATAATGCTTTTCCTCCTACAAATTCTCTTGTACAATGTTGATGGTTTGTCATAATGATACTTGGGTAGTGGTACCTTCAAAGTGTACTGAAATTTTGGGTCCAAGGCCCAAGATGTTTCCTAGAGTCCATTTTGTGAAATATTGCAAAATGGTTAACCTCTCCTGCACTTAATGTTAAGCAGAGTTGACAGCCTGTCATAATGATGCTTGGTAAGTGGTCTGTGTATTCAGGGTGTAAAGGAATTTAGGTCCAAGGCCCAAGATGGACCCTGGGGTCCATTCTGTGAAATATTGCGAAGTGATTAACTTTTCCTCCATTTAATGTTAAACAGAGTTGACAACCTGTCATAATGATGCTTAGTTAGTGATCTGTTTATGGTATTCTGGAAGGTTTGGTCCAAGGTCCCATGTGAGACTTGTGGCCCATTTTATGACAATCTGCAAAATACTTCTTCAACTACAGATTCTTTTCTACAATGTTGATGGTTTGTCATAATGATACTCAGTTAGTGGTACCTCCAGAGTGTACAGAAATTTGGGGTCCAAGGCCCAAGATGAGCTGTGAAGGCCCATCCTGTGATATTTTGCAGAATGTGTAAACCCTCCTCTACTTAATGTTATACAGAATTGACTGCCTGTCATAATAATGCTTGCCAGTCTGGTGATCTGCTTATGTTTTTCTGGAAGTTTTGGTCCAAGGTGCTGTTCAGGAGGATTCTAGTAATCGCAGAGTACAAACATTATTGTATATTTTCTTAGTGTGTAGAAAAACGTTTTACTATGCATCGCTTTGAAATGCATAGTAGTACTATGTGTGAAACATATTCTTTTAGAATATTAAATGTGAGTCAATGTATACTTAATAGTAAGACTAGCAAAAGGGTAAAACTTCTGAATCACTTATTTGTATGCTGGTCATTACAGGCTACTGTAAAGATAGTAGCAAGGTTAAAATCAAGCTCGGGTCAGGTGAAGGTCGATGGACAAAGAGGGGGAACAGCTACTGTATGGGTGATAGAAGGGGTCAAGTGTATCTCAGCTGTCAAAGGGCTGGCAGAGGGGCAAATTCCAGTCCAAATATGGTAAATTTTTCGGTGGAATGTGGGTTGGTTCTTTGGTATATGTTAATTAGCAGGGATAGAGAGATTTAATAGACATATGCTTGGAGGAGAGAAAACAGACTAGAAAAAGAAGAGGAGTGAGATAGAAGCAACAGTGGCGGGTGCCAGAGAAATAAAAAGAAATGAAGTTGCCTTCAAAGGAGTGACATGTTCAAAGAGTAGCATGTTTACTGTGTGTATAATTTATATAACCATGTTTTTACGCCTATGAAGTGTTATCATCATATATACTTATAGAGAGGATTTGTAATAAAGTTAGGGCGTAACTAAAACTGATGCGTTTTGGTCTTTCATTGGAGTGGTGTAAACCTAGGTGCCATGTTATAAATCATTTGAGGTCATTTAAATTCATATGATGCTTGTACTAGTAAAGACAAGGACCCAGGGACCCTTGGTTGAAGGTATGAGCTTCAACACCATGGGTGCTCAAGTTTCTGTTAATGTTGCCATTAGCCTTCAAAAGGTTTTGTTTCCTGCCAACCTCAGGTGTGCTTTTAAAGTACATATGTCATGCTGGAAAAAAATTTTCAGAGTGTTTTAAAAGCAGTTTGATGTCCTTCAGAACAAAGTTATACCTTGAGAGGTCCTTGAAAAGTGCCTGAATTTTATCTTCAGAAAAGTGTACAAACCCTGAAGAAGCCTATAGTTTTTTGTAGCAGTGAGAGGTCATGTGAGGTCTCCAGAAGGCAAACCCAAAAACCTAGTAAACATGACATCTCAAGGTAGAAAGCATACATACTTTTCTTACTTGGCATGCAGATCTATGCATAATAGCCAGAAGGTGAACCCTAATGTTTTAATAGAGGTCAAAGGTTATCTGAGGTCACGGGAGGTGAAGCAGCAAAAAAATAAGGAAATTGCTCATAAATATAATAACTTAAGATGCAGAAATGGATACCTTTCATACTTAATTTATAGTTTCATCATGGAGAAGAAGTATCCTTTTCTTTTTAGAGAGATCAGAAACTGAAAACAGTGTAAATTGATGTCTCAAGATAGGAGCCATACATACTTTACATAATGGCATTTGGTTTTTAAAAGTCAGAGGATTAACCATATTTTTTGGTAAGTCAGCGGTTATGTGAGGCCATTGAAGATCAAGTGGTGGAAACTTTGTTTGCTGACAGTTACAAATATTATATCTCAAGAGGGGGGGGGGCATCAATGGAGCTACAGAGGCAGCTTCCAGGCCTGCAAAAGTCAACTAATGCAACCACCTTCTGGAGGACAAACAATTTGCACAGACAATAGTTCATGTAGTAAAGCAGTGTGGTGCATGGAACACTGTCCTCCAGGACAACTAGCGTGTCCGCTGAATTTGACCTTTTGACCTTTGGGGCAAGCGCTCTTTACTTAGCATATGGGGTTGTTACTCCTCTTTGGAGTAGTTTCAAGTTTTGCCTGCAGTGTGAGGGAGCTTTTTTTTTGAACCTCAGAAGGTAAAAGTAAGTTCTCAAGAAGTATTTTCAGAGGCATGGAATCTCTAAGCTTTTTTGCTTTCTGGTTAATTTTGTTTTTGTTTTCTGTTGAAATAATTGCATTACATGATCTCCTTTATTTCAAGGTCAGCAGATATGCCAAAGTTTGCATCCAAAGGGTCAGAATTGAATTGTATTCTGCAAAGAGGAGGGAGAACATTTCATCCCTTTTGACCCTTGTGTCAGGCTGCAAATATGTTAACTTCCTGATCTTAAATCTTGGCTAAAAGCCTTGCTGGAAATAAATGGAATTTGTCTGTCTTTTGTAGTGCATTATGTAGCTGATGGATTGATTTCAGTGGAGGCCAAAGGGATCTGGAAAGGGTTAGTTTTGCTGAATAAGGGGTCTCCATAAAAAAAACCAAGGTTGTATAAATTGTAGGAAAAAAGTTTGCAAGTCTAGGAAGGAGTATTTTTAATTTAGTTTTCACCCTGCTGCTGCAATTGTTTAGACTTGTTGAATTTTTATGGAATTTAAATTTACTTCATGCAAGATCTGTTTTATTTTTCCTCAGGTTTGTGCTGTCATTGGAGTTGTTGCTTTTATCTATTATTCCTACAACTACATGGATGACCTTCACTTTAGAGTGACCCATTTTTATGCTTTTCTTGGTCAACCTCATGCAATGCACATGGTTGGTCAGCGTTATCTTTTTGGGAAAGGAGTTGATAGAAATACTGACATTGCAATGCAGTGGTTTGGGTAAGTATTACCAGAAATTTTATTCCATTAGTGTTTATACATAGTCATTGACTATTTGAGGCTGTGGCAATCAGAATAAAGGGAAATGTTGCATTCACATTGCATCAACCTGGCATGCACTGAAAGTAGTTATAATCATTATTAAACCATTATGTTTTATCATGGACCCAAGCAATAGCTATATCTTCCCAAAATATAATGCATTAATGGAGTTAGGGATGTTGCATTATTTGAAAGTTGGGGCCAGTAAATTATCCTTGAACCACAAATAACCAAATTCTGTAAGAACCTTATTTCTTGAAAATAAAGCTACCATGCTGCCTTATTTTGACTTACCTATCATTCTGTATCCAAAAATAGCGGTTTTAAAATATGAATTTGTTTTGTATCACAAACTCAATATTAATCCCTTTCCGGAAGATAGTGACGGCTAGTAGCTTGGCAGTACGAAACTTTTGAAGTAACCCTTAAAGTCCAAGTGTAAATTCTTGTAGACTGAGTGTAATCCAGGATTTCATCAGCCACTGTATATTGATTTCTTACACCATTAGTGTAAATTTAACTGCTTTTTTGGATGTAGTTAAAGGGGACATTATGACAGTGTGTGTAGGTGTTTGTTTGTCAGTGGCACTTAGCCTGTTAAAAGCACAATCTCAAAAAGGGTAACCTCGAAAGCAGTGCTGTACAGTGCGACCAAATTGGTCGCAAATGCGCCCATAATTTCACAAATGCGACTGAATGATTTCACCAAGGTACCGAATGCTCCGAAAAGTTTGACCAGTTGGGCCAGAGTACTTAATACATGCAAACAATCATGCTCAAGCAGTCAATAAGTATTTTCATTACAACTTTTGACAAGGGACGTGCTGTATGAGCAACTTTTTTTCGTTTATGAATTATATGTCAAATTTGGAAGTCCTCTTAACATACTGTACATACATTTAATGTAACAATTACCCCTTTCTTTGTGTGGTGTGTGTTGTATGACATCATACCTCCACACACAGTTCCAACTAAACTGTTCACTTATGTGGTGTCTACTAGTCCTATTGAGGGGTTTGTGTAACAATATTCACCTCAAGGGCTAACGTAACTGAAATCGACTAAAGCAAGTCTGATTTCAAGCAGTCACTTTGACAGTGTTTGTACAAAGATTTTACTGTCTGATTTCTCTCGTATACAGTTAAAGTCAATGGAGAAGCCCAATTGACTCACTGTATAAATCTGTGCAACCATGTTTTTCCGAAGCAGTTTCTCACACACAGTTAGGTCAATGGAGAAGTCCCATTTACTCACTGTGTAAGAAGTCAATGAGGCAACGTTCATACCAGAAAGTTTGCAGTGATATGAACATTCAGAATCTTAAAGAGTTTGATCCCAAAGGACTGTGAAGCATGTGTCAGGCCTAGACGAGTGAGTCATACCCAATGCATGGCAACTACGGACACAATCAAATGCTAATAATGTTAGCAATTATGATTGATCAAAGTTTAATTGATCAAAATTGATACCAAAAGATTGGTTACTCATAAACCAGTTGAAAAATACTGGTGCCTAAATGTTGTATTTTAGGAGCTAGTGGGTCATGATTCTTTTTTCTTCTGCACAACACTGCTGGAAAGGTTGTGTACATGGTGTGGAGCAGACCCATACCGTACTGAAGAATTGTGCAGGTTTTGGTAGAGGTCAAATCCCATCTGAGGTTACCACGGGTCAAATGCTGGGAATGTTGTTAACTCAGTAATGGTGCTATGGAAAGAACGAATGCAAGTCAGGGTAGACCTGTCAACAGGATGGGGTGAGGGGAGCTTACATTGAAGAAAGTTGATCCCAAACCAAAAAAATTGGCAGGCCTACTTTAAGTTTTATGAATATGTAGAATGCTGTAATCTTTTAGCCGGTTGAAATGTAAATGGGATTAAGCTTCACTTGCATAAAAGCAATATAATTTTTTCCATGAAATTCGCCTCTTGTCAAGGTGATGAGCATGTATTAAAAGCAAGATTTCTTTTGCTTAATGCCTCACTGAAAGCTTTTATCCTTTGCTGTCATAGAGGGTAAAATCTGTTAAGTTAGTTAGATGAGGTTTTACGGCTCATTTTGTAACCAAATGGTTTAAGTTGTGGCTCACTGGCTTGTTTTCCCTACTCCTTTGCTTATGCTGAGCATCAAGCACAATGGCAGTAGGTTAAAAATCTGTGAAAGTGTTCCTGATGTAAAACAATGTTGGCAAAGCTTGATGCCACTGTAAAAGATGCACATCCAATCCATGATGCCAATACTCTGTGGCTGAACTTTAAAAATGTCCAATAGTCATCCAGTGCTTTTGAATTTTTATATTTTCTTTTGAATCCCCACCTTCCTGGGGAGTGAAAATTAGCAGATTGTGCTCCCTGTAAAAAGTGAAAAGGCCAAAAAAGGTACCCCTGTTGGTAGGATAACCCCAGTTACAATACGTTTATACTCCAGGCATGTGGATGCTACTGAGTGTTGGAACAGTATGGTTTCACCATGGTATCTCAGTTATACTTCTTTGTACAGTGCATCATTCTGTAACAGTGTAAAGTTGAACATAATGGACATCTACATGTTTACTTTGATCTCTTTTGTAAAGAAATTTAGGAACTCACATTTAAACTTCTGAAAAGGGGAGAAAGGTCACAAAAGTGGTATGAAAAGTAAGAAATATCATGAAAGGCGTATTTCTGTACATGTTTGTTTTTCAGTCTATTATTGAAGAAAGTGGTCTATGTTATAAAAAGTTACTCTTAATTTTTTTGCAGGTATGCCTCCAACAAAGGTCATGCCCATGCCTCTCATAATTTAGCTGTTGGTCATCTCCATGGATACAAAACAAATGTTCGGGACAAAGAGTAAGCATTAACAAAAGTAGGAATTACATCGAGGGTCATTATTTTTTCCCCAAGTTTGGTCATTTTGAGTGGTTTTATTCCCTGGACTGATTTCCAGAAAGGAAAGGGTTTTCCTTTTCCCACATTCATTAGCAAATATACTACAATGGTATCAAACTTTTTGAATATTGTCATGTCTTCTTTTTGCCACTTTCCAGTGGAAAGTTGTTGAATATGTTTGAGGTAATTAAGCTTATCTTGTAGGGAATAAAAAAGGCAAAAAAAAGAAAAAAATATGTAAAGTTTAGATAAAAATAATGCATTTGTTGATGGTACCACAAGAAGGATAATTTAGACAAAGGATTGACCAATTCATGGAAAAATAGGCTACTAGAGAACCAGCCACGTTACAAATATGTTATGTAGTATATAAGAGTTCTTGTCCCATTTTATGTGTATTATTCAATAACATAAAGAAAAATTTCCTCCTTTTTTCTCGGTCAGTCATTATTTTTTTCCCATATCTAGTTTTACATGTTGCACCAGGTCTGCTCTGGTATTCAGTGAGAGCATGTGTACTTTACTGGTTTGTGGTACAAATGTACATGTGCTGCTTAAAGAATAGCACATGCACATGCAAGTATTACCAATAACATAATCATTGAATTCTCTGGGCCCTGGGATACTGTTTTGTTTGTGTCTATGCATATTCAATTTGGTATTTAACTTTGAATTTATCTTTTAAAATGAAATGTGTGTAGAGTGCAATTTGAGTAGACAGTAAATATAAAAAAAAATTAATTTTGGAGTGAATGAAGACAGATGTCAATGTAGTCGGTGTGGAGAGCTACATGCTGTATTATTTTATTGTCAACTAATTACTTAACTATGAACTGGTTTCCATTTTAACTTTGTAATATCTCTAGGCTTGATAAATTGCATGAGGGGAGGGGAGGGGAAGGGGAGGGGAAGGGAAGGGGAAGGGGAGGGGAAGGGGAGGAGGCCTAGGTAAATGAATTGGGACCTTTGTTAAAAGAAATAATTTGTCATCTTTCCTTTTCATCCACATCCTCAAAAGTGACATTTTGCCAGCAAACTCAATTTCCTGTAAAAGTCATAAAATCTCATAGTTTACAGTGACTCATCTTTTAATGGTGCTGTTTACGGGTCAAACGTGGGAATTACTTGAACATGTACAAATGTTGGTTCTTTGTTTTTATGAAATTCGTGTGCAGTTTGTCAGAAGTTGGTGAGGTGGTTGGTTAATGTATTCCTTTGTTCTCTTACAGTTGATTAAACCATTTTCAGTATTCTGCCATGATGAACACTACAGTACATGATGAACACTACAGTACATGATGAACACTACACTCTGAACACTATACATTTAAGTTATTTACGTTTTTAGTTGATGTTGTATTTCAGAATTTTGAGCTTCAATCTGCAAGTGCAAAGTAATTTATTGGATCTGATTGTTCATTCTCTCTCCAGGCATGCCAGAGAATTACTTAGATATGCTGCCGATCAGGGAGTAGCTGAGGCTCATGATGCTTTGAGCAAAATGTGTGCCAGAGGAGACTGTTGATACACATATTAATGCCATCCAGACAAAACTTGCCAGTTAACTGCATAGCTCTCAGCCATTCTTTTTGTTTAATTTATATCAGCTATCTTGTTAGCTACAAATCTTAACATTAACTACAGTCAAGTACTCACAGTAGTAATCATAAAAGTTGAACAACATTTATAGCAAAACAGCTATTATAAGTATTGAATATTTGGTTTTAAATTGCATAGCTTTAGAGAAGATTAAAACTTGAGAAAAGTGATTGGAAAGATCTTAGTTTGTTGTATAAATAATACTGTCATATCATCTTTTTGCCAAATGTGCCGATCTGGGGTTGGTAAGTCATGTCATGCTATATGCCATAAATATATTTTCATGTTACTTTTCAAGTGAAAATTGGTATAAAAAATAAGAATTTTTCTACTATATGCATGCCAGCTGCAAAAAAGTGCCAAGAGTCTTTCTTTGAAAATAACCAACACCTGCAAGCAAGACTAAGTAGAAATTTGTAGAGACATTTTACAAATCAATATCCACCAATTTAGCAAGTAGTTTCCAACTCCTTACCTGTGGTTGCCATGTGGAAGAACAGGCCATCATTGAATGATTTTAAAACTAAGCATTGGCTTACATTTTCGTTCTTCTAATTCCAAAGGGTGTCAGAATTATTCTTTCAGCTCCAGTGATCCTTAAACAACTGACCATGGTCATTTTCTAGCTGTGGTTGAATGACTATCAGTGGAAAGAGCAAATTTTCCTACTTTCCATTGACTCTGCTCTGTTGCATATTTTGAACATAACGTTTGTTTCATTTGGCATGTGGTCCAGGTGGACAGAATAAACAATGCTAAACAAAAATAACAATTGATCAAATTCTTGGCTTCTGCTGAATTATGGTGCCCTTACTATACTTGGTAATGATGCATTTATGGTTACATTTTCTAATATTTCTTGTAATTGTCTTTATTCTCTCAGTAGTGGAAAAGCCTGCCAACCCCAATCCCTCCTATACTTCTATTATATAGATGGTAAACTATTACCTTTATTTATTATTTATAGTTGTTGATAGTCTTTGAGTAAAATTGACATTTGTGTTGCCGTTGAATAGAGGTAGTCTTTTATTTTGTGTAAAACTAGTATTTATATGCATATGTTAGTTTTTATTAAGGTAACATGCATAGATGTTTATTTATACTATATTTAGAGGTTGTCAGGTTGTGACCTGTGAGTTTTAACCTTTTATGAACTATTCATGGCATTATAAATGTATATATAGTAATCTATAATACTGCTAGCTGTTTTAATTGTGTTTACTGGACTCGGTCTTTCACCAGGACACTGGATGACATTGTCATACCTGGAATATTCCTGCACAATTGTGCTTGTGATAGTGCTTTAAATTAGATTGTTAGTATCTATACTAGTTAGAAATGGAATAAGCCACAGCTTGAGTCAAAGTGCCTTACATATAGTACAGTATCCTATCGAATGGGTCATGCGTGTTTTGTATTTTTTTTTTTTTTTTAGATAAAAAGTACTCCTGCCAAAAATTGTCATGGTTCATGATAGGGAATCTTCAGAACAAGTGGTTATTGTATAAAAATTATTCAGTACCCTTGAATGTTTTTGTGACATATTGAAGGTATTACTCTACCTTCCAGTGCTGTCATTGTACTGACATAGTTTGTTGATTTGGTTTAGTATTAACCATTAACCATTTGGATATCACACAGGGGATCCATTTTAAATGAAGTCTTGAATTCTTGTCTTACTTTGAAACAATGTGTAAGTATTGACAACTTTCATATCTTGTGTTTAAATGACTGGGTTAACATGAGTGACTGTAGTCTGTATCAAGCCACCTGATTTTTGAGTGGATGTAAAGTGTCTGCACTGTACCTCTCTTCCTACATGGGGAGTAAAGGGAGTATCTAGCCTTTACTTGATCATGATCTTTATGACATACATGGGTCTGGTAGGATGCTTGATTATCCTTGTTAACTGACTGCATCACTCAACATATCCACAGCTGCAAGCAGTGTCATAGCCAGGTCAAAATTACCGCGAATGAATACATGAAGAAGTGCCATTACACAGTGCTTCAAGCAAGTTTACCCAAAACAGGTGAAAAAAACATTTAAAAGGCACCCCCTCTGAAAATCAGTCAGTCCGTTGCAGCCCCTAGCTACATTATCAGCTGCAAGGGTTTTTATTTTGGTTTCTGCCGTTGTCGCCATCTTTGCCAAGATGGAACTACCAGAAGATCAAATCTGTAATCATGAAATAATCCCTAAGCTTACAGTAGGGAGGCATCATTTAAGGGAGGACTTGCAACAAGTTCAAATAGAGCGGCTCTACTATACACTCAAACCATGTTAATGAAATCTCCACACTGCAAGCATAAAGATTATTTCATGTTTACCATAGCCGTATGGGCCAGGGGGCTAGGGGAGGCCGCCCCTCCCCCCCCCCCATTTCAGAAACCTGACTAAATCGGGCAAATATTTGGTCGGACGGAAAATTTTACAGTTAAATTCTATACTCTAGACTCTGGTGTCAGGCAAAAATACCGCCCTCCCTGAGAAAAACAATCCCGTACGGCCATGATGTTTACAAATTTGATCTTCCGGTAGTACTGTCCTGCAATTATGACTAAATGACAGAAGACCAAATCTAGAGCCAATGAAGTATTTTGATGTATTGTTAGCACCGACTTTTGAGTCTGGGTTACAGGTATTCTTGTCATATGTTTTATATGTAACGAAGTATTTTATTTCTATGAATAAAATATGATATTTGGCAATGTGATGAATGTGTCTTTTGTAATCATTTTCGTGGTGGTTGTTGTTGTTGAACCATTTTCAGGTGTTTGTGAAGGAAAATTGGCATTTTAAAGATACGCTTGCTTATGAAAACAACATCTTCACTCACAGCACAGAATTCAGCTCAAACATATTACTGTCAGTTACCCTCTTAGTGAGATTAGAAAATTGATTCTTTTTCATACAGCATAAAAATATGGAATGATGCTAGCTTATTTGGAATTCCTCCACGTGAGTTACAGATGGAATCAAAAATATAAAATTTATTGTAAAAAGTAAATGAACAAGAGCTGGACGGTCCAGAAGATTTTCTTGAGCCATAGTACACGAACACAAATTAGCCCAAGCCCCAAAAGAACAAGCGTGAAGTCGCACACAATTTTAGGGTTGTAAGATTTGATTTGGGGCGCACGGTGCTGCCGTCTTCATTTTAGAAACTATAAAGTTTTACAAATTTTTTCGAAAGTGTTTTTGTGTTTTTTCACTTAAAACTGTTGCATAACATAGACAAACCTTTGGAAATTTTGCATTAATTTAATTTTCATTCACAAAAATTTTGTCACAAAAGTCGAACCATACATCATACCTGCCAACTCTCACGGTTTCACCGTGAGTCTCACGGTTTTTGAGGTCGTCTCACGGTCAAATCACCAGAACTCACGGTGAAAAACTAAGTTGGAGTCGTTGAAAAAAATATTGCTTTATTACAAATATTAGGCTATATGCATGCCGTGATTGCAAACCAATGTTAAGTTTAGTTTAGTGGGAAAAGGATCAGGAAAGATCTGAAATCCTCATCAAGGACCCTATGAACGTTGCTAATAATGACCCTATAATGTTGGTAATATAGCCTTCTTCCAATTACGATCGCGAAAATGGGGTTACGATCGATCGCAGCTTCAAGGAAAATCTTATTCGACCGCCAAGACTCTCTTACTGCATATGTATTGTACAGGGTACTATTCGCGATATGCCTATCTACATTCGATTCATCAACCCCATCACCGGCAAGTTGTCAGGTAAACAAGCAGGATTGCCAATCCCTCAGTCTGAATGTCTCAAATCTATCTGAAAATGATTTTATTATAAGAAAAGAGCAGCGCAATTTCAACGGCGGTGGTCAGTGGAATTATCGGCACATTGAGACAAATTCCAGATTATTTTCCAATGTACGTCACTCGACTTTATCCACACACTTCACCTGCTAACGTGCTTTGTATGACCAGGAAGTTGTTATTTCCAAATAACTCCCCGGTAAGACTTTTCGATTTTGTCCATGGAATGTTAATTACTCCTTTTTCACGGCAATCCCAAAACCGATACTTGACTTCTTGAGCTCACGATCGTTCACGTACCTGCAGACAGATTCATGGGCAGTAGGCAGTCGCCTCAAAAAACTATTACAAACAATAGGTAAAGCAAGGGAAATTCTCCTCGAATTTTACAATTCACTAACAAAAAATATTGTCACATGGTCGAAATACGCCATTCATGAACTAGAGTGACGGGCATACTAACTCTGATCGGGGTGACTGCATTTTCCCTTTAAAAGGAAAATGCAGTCCCCCTCCCCACTTTGAATGAGTGTGCCCTGTCATCCTAGTTCAGGAATTTTATCTATCAATCACTGCATGTGACAATATGTTTGTTACTCATTTGTTACGTTCATGCAGAAAAACTCTTTGGTTAACCTTCAATATTCAATGTTTGTGTACAGAAACGTAATGAAAGATACCTGTGAGCAAAATAAGGGGAGAGTTGTAAGATTTAGCGATTTTTTGAAAATAAACTTGGGGCGACTGTCATTTCCCTTTAAGTTGATAAATATTTTTTATTTTGCAGAAAGGTAACCCACGAGCTCGATAATACATACGAACAGAGTGAATGTTTTTATTTATGAAAGATGTTGAAAGGTTGCAGATTCATAACTGACTTTTAAGTTTTTCACAGTCATAAAGCAAAATATAGTTAGTGTACCATTCACGATTCTATTGAGAACCATTATTTTCATGGACGGCGATCCGTCTTTGAAATAGATGGGGGAGGGGGGATATAGTCAGTGGCACTATCTAAGCGAAGTGCCACCATCAGTTGGGGTGGAGATAACAAAGAAAATTTGGTTAAAAATACCCCCGTGGTCAGCAGAAATGGTCCTGTCCAGACTTTGCAAAGTGATACCATGACAATTGTATTTTGTATCTTGTATTTTGTAATCTTTCATTTTTTCTGTTCTGTTAAGAAATTGTCTTAATAACTCACCCGTAGCCTGGGCGAATTCTCTGAGGGGCAGTCCATGACACTATCTCTGCGGAGCACCAAGTGGCGTGCCCACAGATAGTTGACACCTGGGCGGACCTTTCTTTTTTCAGCTGTGCATGAGTGCCATCCTGAGGGAGGGTACTGAGGGTAGGGTACATTGTTAGGCCTGGGTTAGGTGCAAACTTGTGCTATCGTTGGCAAAGCTTTGAACTAATTACATCTTTTTATATTGCCGTTTTTTAGTGACATTTTCCCTACTTTTGTAATTGAAGGGGATATTGCCTCAGGGTGTGATGGCACCTATATCCTTTGATGTGACCTTTGGGTAAGGCTTTGGACTGATAACATGTCCTGAAGTTTTAATTATTTACAGATTTTTTCGGTTGTGGCATGGTATCTCTGTGACAAAGCCTGGTAAACCTGTGCGTGCGTCTCTTTAGTGCTCTTAGTACACTACTGGGGGACCCACCATCGGTTGGCACGTAGCAGTAGTATAGCTCTTGCAAGAAAACGTTCGCTTGAGATGTTCCCAAATGGGGGAAAATGACACACTTTAGACCTTAAAGTTGCGTCTAAGTATTCTTTACTTTTAAATTTCATGATTAAGAAAGAAACTGAGATTTCAAGAAGAAAAGTTCAGTTTGATTTAAAGGCATTTTCCAGTGGCTTTTCACAAGGGTCTCATGTGAAAGAGGACAATTTTCCAATTCATGCCCTCCAAACCCCGTAGCAATACTTGTTTCTTAACTCAAGATATCTCACATTAAAGAGTACTTATTTTTGTCAAAAAATACCTCCAGTTCTCATCAAGGTCACAGAATGATATGTAAAGTGGGCACATTGCCTTAGATTCCTTTTGTTTTTCTTTATAATTGAATGTCCTATTTGTCCTTGAAATTTGATACTGTTGGAATGTTTCAATATGTTTACATATAGATTTAGCACAAATCTACACCATATGTAGGCCATAACAAACAAAGTTGCTAAATATTCCCTACAGTGGCATCAATATTCATAAAGAAATTCAATTCTATGTCAAATTAATGTGCTGCGATGACATCACAGATTTCCCATAATACACTTCATCTTGAGAAAAAACTGAATTTCTTTGAAAATTTGTTTCTTCCAAATGCTACAAGCTATTGAGATGTGGTTTTCACCAACTAAAAGAAAAAAATTTTCTGCATTTTAGGAACACACTGAATTTTGTCTCTGGAAAATCCCTTTAAAGGAAAATGCAGTCACCCCAATTTGAATAAGAGTACCAGGGTACCCTACATGTCATGAATGGCTTTGATTGAGAATCATGTTCCAATATATTTGTCACCGAGTTGCAAAATTAACATATGAAGTAACTCCTTGGATTACCTTGAATATGCAATATATGTATTCTAACATATCATGCAAGATACTTTGAGTGAAATAAAAGGATATTTGCGAGATTTAGCCGTCGTTTCAGAATACTGTAAGTTTGCGTCTAATGGTTATGCCCTAGTATAAGATCTGTTTAGAGGTACTACAGAACAAATTGTAAACTCAGGTTTTAGGTACAGTTCTCAAGGTTTTTTTGTGAAAATCTCCAGGTTTACAAATTTGGAGGTTGGCAGGTCTGATTAGAAGGTACATGTACATGTGTATGACGCTTAAATACATGGGCCTACAGTAGCATGACGTAAGTCGTCTAGAAGATTTCCAAGCTTGTTCCCGAACATTATGGCCGGGGTGATGTGAAAAATTTGTACACAGTGCACAAGGGCTGTGATGGAGGAGTGTAACGGAAACACATAGCACTGTTCAACGTGGCTACAGTAGGCTAGGCTTGGCCTACAAATAGTAACATCACTTGCCGGGATATGCCACTACAGTACACTGTACGCTAAGTACTGCCCCTCATAATTTTCTCCTTTTTGCAAACAGCACATACCCACATAAAAGACATTTATTTGAGGCTAGCCAAACTGCACAAAGATAGGTGGTCTCCATCTAGTACTAGGCCATGACCTAGCTGAGGTCTACCTTAGGCAGTCCTAGCATTATTAGTTAGCACACTCCTCGGTCTATCTGCACCAGCTTGGCCTAACTGAATCACAATTTTTAGGTCCTATTCTAAATTTTACCTTTTTTCAATAGACATGAATGTTCCAATCACGTTTTAAGATCAGTTGAGTAGTATGATGGTTCATTTGGACCAAAAATGTCTTCAAAATAGGTACATTTCTTCGTCATCGAATTGATTTAGTCAAACCTGTGCAACAGTCGTCTAGATGTATGACGTCACAGTACGTATTGGGGGATTTCCCCCTTCAAAGTACAGTTCTCCCATTGAATAGTTTGGCCTCTCGGACAGACATATGGTTGTTTCGCTCGGCCAAAGTACCCAATGGGAGAACTGTGGTGACTGACAATATTGGCACAATGACTGACATGTGAGTCACATTGTCACTGGCCAATGACCCACATTTGACTGACCATGCCTGGAGGTAGTAGGGTGCATCATTCAATTGACAAGTGCAATGCCCATTTACAAATGTCAAGCACAAAGAAATATGGGATAAAGTTCTGGATACAGTCTCTTTGTGCAATGGCTCAGATTCTGATTCTTGCTCATTACTATAAGATATGTTGTAAATTATATACAGTTTTCCAGTACTAGCAGAATAGGAGTATTTTGCAGAATACCCTGCACATGGAAGCTGTTCAGGAAAGGCTACAAAGTCCAGGCAACAAATGTAATTTCATTCTCATCTGTGAATATAACACCACTATTCATTGGCTATTATTAAGGTATCTTTTCACAGTAGTTACCTTTCAAGAGGCTACAAGGATATGCAGTCATAGTCCATTTGTTTTTGTGAGAAGCCAAATAGATATGCAGTAAAAAGTCAATTCCCCTCACTGGAATATATTTTCAAGAGGCTACAGGGATACAAAGTCGATTTTGATGATACACATCAGGATTCAAACTGTGTCTTCAAAAGGTTATTAGGATATGCAGTGACTGCATAGCCTTGTAGTCCCTGAAAAAATAACAGCTTCAATCTTGTGGGGTATTCTGCAATGGTGCCGCAGAATATTTGGTGCAGAGCTGTGGCACAAAATACAACAGAACACTTCAGATGTGTGTATCACTCTACTGTGTATTTCAGTATTCTCCAGATTATGATAAGATATGATATGATGTATTACGGATGCAGGCTTTGCAAGCCTTTATATCCGCATCAGACATAACGTTGTAACAAACTGAACCTTGACAGACCATCATATATGAAGGGTAGCCATCTTCAAAATCAAATTTCGTATCTAAATTTTCCCAAAATTTATCAAGTCTTCTTTCAGAAGCAGCAACAGATTCAGCTTGCACAACTTTAGCTGGAAGACTATTCCAATAATCAACAGCTCTATTCCAAACACAAATTTCTTCACATCCAGGCTGACAATGTTGTTTTATGAGTTTGAAACTGTGACCTCTGGAATTTTCCCTCCTAGTACTGAAATTTAGCATTTTAAAAGTAACCTTATTGTCATATACCATGAAAAATTTTAAAAACTTCAATCATATCTCCCCTTAGTCTCCTGTATCTAAGAGTAGGCAGATTCAATTTACGCAACCTTTCTTGATACATGATGAACCCTTCATTGATGGAATAAAGTTGCATTGCAGTCTCTGCACATTCTCTAGTAATTCAATATCCCATTTTAGGTGAGGATTCCAATCACTAGCAGCATAGGCGTATTCCAAATGAGGTCTAACTAAAGGCTGAAACAAATACCTAAAAGACACCTCATCTAAATATGTATAAGTTCTTATAAGCCCCATTGTGTGATTTGCTTTATTGACCTGAGCTTAATAATAATAATATTGATATAATAATTGATAATTATATCATAACAAAGTAGTATTCTCTATGCTATATGCTTAACCCCATGATATGTCATGACATACTGTGTATCTATGCTTTTACATACATGTGTATTTTGACCACATACAGTAGTTACAAGGCCTACTCTTACACTGCAGCCTTTGTGCGGTAGGTGTGTGGCATTGATGGAGCAACCCAAACTGGACATTTTCACTTTGCACAGGGAAGTGTCTGTGATTTTTACTGTTACATGGAAATGAACCAGTTTCACCAAAATATGTGCAGTTAATGTGGTTAGATATTCTCTAATAGTTTCTTCTATTCCCATGAAATTATACTAGTACAGTACTTATTAAGTGCTAATAATTTTTATATACATGTATAGGTGAAGGCATTGTAAGGTATGGTTTCTAGCCATGTTTTCATGGCCATGCACCAAATTGCACAAGCCAGCTGGGCTGGCCAGATTTTGCATGTGCGTATTACAAACTTTCTAGTGTGGGAAACAAGAAACTGCCAAAGATTTCTTTGTGCAGGAACCCCCCCCCCCCGAGAAAAAAAAAAATGCATAGCTCACTTACGATCTGAATGTGTCCTCAGATGGGGCATTCCTGATGGTAGTAGGCAAGCAATTCTATTCAGTCATACACCTGGGTAAAAAAAGAGTAGCTGTGATTAAAGGAGTAGAGGATAATTTGCATGTGGAGATTCTGTCAGGATTTGTAATGTAGGCTATAGCAGACCTATCAGTCTAGTCTGTAGCCACCTAATGAAGTAAGGTCAGGCTAGTAGGCTTGGGTAGGTTACCCATCTCCAAAAATATTGAAGTCGCCAAAGCCTACAGGCTAGCTATGATTCCATGTTTCTCCTTGGCAAGTCCAATTCTACCAGTGTGGATGAGACACAACTCTTACATCTTCTGTGCTGAAGTAGGGATGTGTACCTGATGGTTAGGGTCCCAAAAGCTTGAACAGTAGTCCAACTTGGGTCTAACAAGACTACTGTATTACCGGTCTCAAGTCCCAATTGTCATAACTTGTGACTCTGCATTCAGGATTTGGACTCTAACTCAGACTCGACCAACACGACGTGGGCCAAGACTTGGTACAAAACCGACAATTTTTTTCCCATGACTGTAAAACCCAGGTCGGAACTGCGTGAAAAAAAAATCTTAGGGTAGACTTCTGCACTGATCCATGATGGGGAGACTGCATTTTTGATTCCTTGCCGAAGGCAAGCAAGGAATCTACGTATGCGATGGTGATGTCGTGTGTGTGTGTGTGTATGTGCATATGTGTGTCTGCTTGTAAACGTGATATCTTAGAAGGGTAACTCGGAGGGATCTCATATTTGGCATGTAGATTGCCCTTATTGAGTAGATGATCCCTGTTGTTTTTGGTGGAGGTCAAA
>WURT03652581.1:0-18921 GCA_009936505.3 Holothuria glaberrima
ACATATATATATATATATATATATATATATATATATATATATATACTCCTAAAGGAACTGACTTTGTTGTTTCTGTTATATACTGATAATGATCGAGGACAGACCGAAAATTTAAAGTATACTTAGGAAAAAGGGAAAATGAATCTTTACACTTATTTTCCTTGATGTTATACGTAGAGTCGGAATGGCTGCAACTAATCCCAAATCTAAACCAATAAGCGTGATTCTGTTCGTATCAAACCTTGTTTATGGATTGCCAAGGGCATTTATGGCTTTTGGGATAAGATTGTTGCAATCTTTGTCATGGATAAACACGTTGGTATCATCGGCAAAGAGTCTTAGCTCTTCATTGGGAACAACATTCTTAATGTCATTATCATAAATTAAAAATTGTATCGGGCCGATAACACAATCCTGGGAAACTCCAGTTTCAACATGAGACCAATCAGACAACATACCTTCCAAAACACTTTGCTTCCCATGAGACAGATAACTGCCCATAACACCGAAGGGTTTACAACGAATACCGTAAGTATGGAGTTTGCAGAGCAGAAATTCTTTGATCAACGGTGTCGCATGCTTATTGAGGTCCAGAAAGAGGCTAAGAATGTTTTCAGTTGTGAAATGTTAACGATCCTGCACCATTACACAGTTTCGATTAACGATTAATGGCGTCACGCGTAGCCTAATGAAATATATTTCTATATATACGTATAAAGCTGCTCTCGACTGGAAGAGCTGGCTTGCCTCGGAACCGCCGTCAGGCTGTTGAGGTACCCCCTCCCCTTTAAAAATCTTTGAATATTTGAGGGTCCTAAATGCAATTTGGTGCAATATTTGAGCAAATTTTAAGGAGGATTACTGAGGAGTTTTCGTTCTGCCGCCGCACCACTGTTTTGACTAGGGGAGCAGCCCTCTAACATTTACAAAAAAGGCGTCAATATATATTTCGATTCAAACTTAATGAGCAGAGCAATGAACGCAAGAAAATTTTGACAGTTTGCAGCCCTTTTTTAAAATATAAAATATTAAAAGATCGATCGTTCAAAAATGACAACCACCCTACCACCAGTCACAGCTTTCCCGCCTATAAACACCGATTTCCCCAAGAGACCTTTTCATCAATTCCTGCCTTTCCGCCAATACGAAGTAAGAAAGGAAACAAGCAGTACTGAACATGCAATAACACAACATGACCAATACAAAATGAACAATCGCGCACTGCCATTCAGACTCAGGGACTATACCATAACACACAACATCATTAGGTAAAAGGCAGTGTAAAAGCTGATCATTTGTAAAGTCCAGTTCCTATTGCAAGCTTTTCCATACGGGGCTCGGAGCTTGTGACTCGGTCTCGGACTCGAATGCCAGTGACTCGGTCTCGGACTCGGACTCGATTACAGCACTGAGTGTTTGTGGGTATGCTCCCTGCAGATATGTGGATGGAACCGTCGAACAGTAACATTTTCAGGACTTAAAGAACAAGTTTCGTCATCCCAGACAGTTCTAATTTTCCCAACTAAGCGGCAACTTGTAGCTGCTCCCACAGCCGAGTAAAGCTCCTCCTTGTACAGACACAGACCTGTTTTATTGCTTAAGGCCATGTTCTGGTGAACCTACAAGGCTCTAGTGTAATCCAAACACTCTCTTTGCATTGTGTGGAATGTGAGCTACTCTGAATCTTCGAATTTCAAACGTTGATGTCAATCAAAGAGCAGTCACCAACTAAAATTTTTGGTACCCCACACTGAAAATATACTTTGGGGGGACGAGTTTTTGTCTTTAATATGTATGTTGCTCGTACAAAACGCCTGCGTCAGTCCTTGCCTGTACCAATAAACGGAGGTTCGAGACGGTCAAGGTGGCCACAGAATCTACTTGAAGGAAGGGACCTTTAAAGTGAAAGATATTTTTCATAGGTGTTCATGCGAATTCAAAAGCAAAGTGATGTCAATGTGGAGCAGCCAGTCATTGGCATGAAGTGCCCCAAAAGGTAGGTGTTGGGTCGTGTTTGGGTGAAGTTTTATTTTCATAATTTCGAGATATTTCATACTTTTTAAAAACTCAGTATCGGAAAATATCAATTTAAGGGGATTTTCCTTATTTTGGTTAATTGTGACAAAAAATAAAGTTACAAATAATATAGAAAATAAGGACATTCTATCGTAAATGATGCCCGGTATTTAAAAAAAAATATTAAAGCGATGCACATTATTCCAGTGGGAGTTTTTCTTTAAATAAAAGCACAGCACATTATAATGTTGACTTTACAACACATTGACATGTTGTAGCCATTATGATATATCGAACATTTTGAAGTTTATAGGGCATACCACATTCATTTTATACAAAAAAACCTACCTAAATTACACCAAAATATGTTTGAATAACATTATAGCCCCCAAAAGACCAACACTGGCCCCAAAAGATTTTCATTCATGGCAGCCTCTATAATTTTTTCCATGTATAGGTCGGACTTAGAATCGTTGGCCACTATTATGATATGCTCTTTTAAACTTTTTTAAGATTTTTTCTGCCAGTGACTGGTCGTGTTATTTCTTAAAATTCATACATTGCAGAAATTCCTAGAATGCCTATTGGGGACAAAAGATATATTGAACTCAAAGAATAGGTGACTTTTTTTTATTCCGTTTACTGTATGGTAGTACAGTGCCTGTCATCTGTTTTAAAATATGTTGATTGAGTTGAAGGAACTAATAAATGACTCCTTTAAAATTCCATAATGCAAACTCATGGAACCATGGAATGCTGTACAAGTTTCAGTTTGTGTATGATATAGCTTATTTACTGATTGCACTTGGGATTCTATAGAAAATTGTACTGTGTGCCCGAAAAAAGTTTAACACGGGGTTTCCTGTTAATTGTATCGATTTATGTAAACAGCCTTTTGGAATTTGTGCCAATTTTTGTAAGGAGTTAAAAAAGCACTCATGTCTGTTTTATTCCTGCTTACCTCTGTGATGGAAAAGACGCTTGTTAGTTTCGTTTTGCATTTATATTGATATAAACTACACGAAGTGGAGCACCCAAACTATGAAGAAAGAAGTCGGTATTTTACACTCTGTCATTACATCGCATGTTGCAATTGTAATTAGACCGACTTTCTTCAATGGTATGTAACTGTGCTCATGGTGACTTAGGAAACAATGCAGACGGTACAGAAGAAGCGTACAAATTCTCTCATCTCAACGATGATCATGTGGTCTTTGCAAATGTTATGTGCAGCACAAGTGGAATCAGGTAATTTAATTGAGAATCAATATTTAATTTCCAAGCTACCATAGGCTTAGTTAGGCCTCAAGACCCGTCTATATACATTTATCAGTGAGCATCGAATTGGAAAAGTTTGAACACTTGTTGGAAAGATGAAACATGTAACAAAAAGTTTAAACACCTTTATACATGTTAGACGTTGTTCAAATTTGTTGGGTACGCAGTCCACCTGAACGTTCATTTGTGTATTACCAACGTCATACAAATGTATGATGATGTTTCTGGACAATGTTGTATCACTGTGTAGACGGGGCCTCAAGACAAATGATGGTACGTTTCTGTCTTCTATGGGATATTTCTTAGCTGTGTTAATGTGTGTGGTTCCATTTGATAGCAGGAAGTCTGTCAGGGGCTGATATAGGATCTTTTTGAGGGGGGGGGGTCTAACATGAAAGGGCACATTCTCAAATTTTTTATTTCTCATATACGACACCGATTGTACAGTTTAGAACATATAGCCAAAATACGAATAGCCTACACCAAGAAAAAAATTCATAACAAGAGTACCGTGCATCCACACTTTCTCTTTTTGTGAAAGATCGACAGCCCTTTATCTTACTTGTAAGTGTTGCACTTCCAGAACCCCATGGTCATGACGAACTCCAGTGGCGCGTGTGTGTGTGATTATGTGTGTGTGTGCGTGGGGGGGGGAGTCCAGTCACGTACTTAGGAAAGATGGAAATTGGGCGGATCTTTCTTTTGTCACCCCGTGAAGAGGTGGCATTGGGTAAAGTTCTAAGGAAAGTGTGACATTGAAGACATGAGGTTTAAATTGAAATTGGTGCCTTTCAAAAATCCCTCCACCGGCCATATTTTAAAATTATTAACAATAGGCTAAATTTAGTCCTTTTAGGCTGGGAGTAAGAGAAAGGGTTATCTTCTAAGGGGAGCGGATGGGGGCACTATGCCTTTTGAGATATTGTAGTGTATGTAAGGTCGATAAGATGCAAAATGGACTTATATTTTGGAAAGCTTTGATTTTATGATTTATTTAGGAATTCTTAGGAGTGATTTCCCTCTTTGTGTAAGCTGAATGTAAAAGAATGATCATGGTGTATTCTTAGAAGAAATTTCTCCACTTTGAGATATTTCTTACGCAAGTTGGCATAGATGCAAACTGGTTTTACCTATCACAGTCGTAAGTTCTTTTTGACAAGGAGGGGGGGGGTTGAGACAGTCACACCATCTATGCGGAGCACCGTGACAAACTCGGCAAAAGTAAAGCAACGGAATTTTGGCCAAATATTTTTTCTCATTTAAACTTAATTTTCTCTTGGTAATCAACCCCTTATGTCAAAACCAATCGTTTATTATTATAGCAATTCAATGTTTTAAAAAATTAAAACAATGGATGCGAACACACAAATAAATCACCCAAGTACAATAAGCGTTACCAAGGCAACCAGTATCTTTCCCAAATGGTCACTTTAATGTTTTCCTTAGAATATATAGAACCTGCCGTTGTGCGTGATGCTCCGCATAAGCAATGGAGTAAGGGAAAAAAAGCCAGTAAGCCACAACTGGAAAAAAGGTCGTGGCCGGCTCGACTTGAACCAATTGGTTGGAAAATGGGCCGTAAAACCTCATCTAACTAACTAAGTAACTCCTTAGAATATATTCGTGGATGCCAAAATAATCTTTAAAATAATTTTTCAAACTATACACAGATGAAATGGATGGGGACTGTTTCCACTGAAAGATATGAAACTCAAGATCACAAGCTACTCGAGCAAAATGTCCCCCAGATAAAACAGTTTGTAAATCCCGTAGGTTTATTTTGATGACGGTCTGGTCTGGTAGAAGTGTTGTACAAATGATTCCAAAGCACCGATGTAAAATTTCAATAAAATGATGTGTTGCACTGCCTCGATTCCAATGTGATAAAACCTAAATCTTGCAGAGTTAATTGCTTATAATATAGAAAGGTAGCTATTTGTAGGGACAATTCTACGAAGTATACTATATTGAAACAATCTAATTTGAACATTGGTAGAACAATAAAGAGAGACAGCGCAATATAAACTCCACGAAGCTTGGGACATATTAACGTATTCACACCGTTTAATATCATATTGAAACATTTGCCCTAAAAACACTTTTATCAGTAACATCTTGCTTCATTGTATCTGTTACCTCTTTGAGGATACATTCTTAACACCTGATACGGGTAACTTTCACATTGGAGTGTAAACAAAGAAGTGCAAAAACAATTCAGAAGAGAGTGCTTAGTTGAGCTTGTGCTAATTGTTCCTAATTTTGCTCTATGAGCAGAGCTATCATCTAATTTCCAGAGGAAATCACTTTGGGAAATTAAAGCCATGTTGTTGGTAATAAGATATACCTAACTCGGACAACAGAGAGTTTCCCGTAGACAAGTTTTTACGTTAAAAATATACGTTTTAAATTAACATAATATAACACACACTGTTAATGGGGTTGGGAATATTATGGTAAACAGTATTAAATAATTTACTCCATGTCACTTCAATAGAATTAACTAGCCCATAGTATTCAATGAAGTGAGTTGTCTTATACCGTAAATCATAACTATGTAGTCTAGGCTGTAGCAATTACCATTGTTTGTCAATTATATCATTTAATCATTTACAAAGAGAATACCCTTTCTTGATCAATACGAATAAGCACCTCAGGTTGGTCTCCAACCCCAAAATTGTTCTTTAAGAACGGCTGGCTTAAGATAAATACATTGTTCTCATTCTCAACTAGTAAAATACCTACATAACTTGCCCTGAAGACAATAAATGGCTTTCCAAAATTAATTTCTACACGTTGATTTGCAAGTCTGAGCAGGGAGTTGCCACTCTAAGTGGCAAGGTGGCAATTCCCTGGTTTTAGTACATCATTTCTATTCCTAAGGAAATTATCAAAGTAATAACATAATTTCGTAAATAGCAGGACTCATGTCCCCGATTACCGCCTTTAGCAAACGATTCAAACATTGATATTTTAGGGCAATGCAAGGTGTAACAAATGTCAACCATATAAATACCACCCTCAGAAATACCTTGAACGATCCGGTTTCTACTAATACCGTCATGTTTCTGTTTCCAAACAAACTTAAAGAACCTACGATTACCTACATCAGCAATAAATTCGGTGAAGAGGCAAGGAAGGGTGAGCAAATAATAATTAAAATGAGGAAGGATTAAACACTCAAATTACGTTTTAACCAGGTGTCGATGTTATAGGTTATACCGAGAATTGTAACGTCCTTCTAGAGAACGCAATGAATATCATTCTCACAGTTATCAAAAAGCAGTTTAGAACCTGACAATGTCCCTAATTTTATTAAAAACGACTTACATAACTTTATATGTAAACCAGAAATTCCACTGAAAAAATTAGTTGATTTGAGTTGAAAGCAAACAGATTGTTTATTCACTTGGATGAGGAAATTGGTGTTGTCAAGATACTGGCAAGTTTATAGGAAACATTGATGAGAAATATGGGTCACTGACCAATTGTTTAAAAAAAACTTGCGCAGTTTGTTACCCTTTGGTATCAGAGAAATGATTTCGTGTAATTAACAGTAAGGAAGCTTCATATCCGTTAGTAAGGGAAAACACTAGGAAATGACCAATGTCCTCCAAGAAAATTGGAAGAATTCTACTTTAATCCCATCTGGTCCAGATGATTTACTATTTTTCATACTTTTCAAGCTTTGGTAAACTTCATCACGAGTAAGAGGTCCCTCTAGATTCAAAGACTGTTGGGAGGATAAAGTCTGACATATTGTATAACATGAGAGAAAATTTCGTCACCTAGGGAAGGAGTGTATCTTTAAAACTGTACATTGTTCCATAGAAATCGTACACTGCTTGCTAAATTTCATCATTTTCACAATGTCTTCATTGTCATCATTAGCGAGTAACGAGATATGAGTATTTAACTTAGTTGCGCGTAGTTGCGTTTTTCCATATTGTCGTGTTGGAATTTTACCGTACTTTCTTTTACTTTAGCAGCTGTCTGTGGCGCTGTGCATTTTTTACTAAGAGCTATTATATGAACGAATGTGTGAAAGTTAACTAGGGGATTAAGTGTGCTTGTGCTGGGCGTAGTTTATAGATAGGAAAATTATAAAGGCAGTCTTGACAAGCCTCGGGAAGGTGTTGAACTAAGAGGTACCGTGCTGTATTGCCGAGACGCTGAAATATAGATTTTTAACCAGTTTTATATAGATGAGTTCCTGTCTCTCTTTTAATATTTATGTTCATCATTTCGTCGGACAATATTTATGCATACAGAGAAATTAACTTCATGACACATATTAAGAAAAAATTGAGATAATTTCTCCCCTGTGTCAACCCATTGAACAAGTAATTTATTAAATTTTCTCTTTAGTTTTACTACGCATTTTCCTTCACGCTCATTTTCCATGGCTTCAATAAGGTCACGTAATGCTAAACTCTCTGCAAAGAAAATTTCTAAAAACGTTGAATATCACTTAAAAGAAACACCTCTATTTCAGCCTGAAAAAGATTCGTATGAGAAGAAATAAAAAACGATTTTTCATGGATTTCTAATAGCAATAGTAGCAAAACATAGTTGATCATTTACACTTATCTGGATACATTTCCTTTGCAATCGTGAGATATAATTGTACATGGTTGTTTCAACATAGACCTAGTCAGAAGTAGCTTCAGCAATGACACCTTCAATAGTGATTAAGTAAAATTTGTCCTTTCAAAGCAAATTGTAAACTTTTAGTAGCTGTTATAAAACTGTTTAAATTGAAAATGATTAGACAGGTACCCTTGCTTGATGGAGGAATTTACAAGAGTGTTTAGTAAACCAAAAAACACTTGGAGATAATATAAACAATTCTGTTGAACCAGGGAGGTGTTAGGCCAATAGCAACTTGGTGGTTGAACAATGACGGCGTCAGGCAAATAGCAACCTCCTGAGAGGTGTTAGTACCTAACACCAATCTGGTTTAACAGGTGTCTTTTGGTACCAGATGAAACTCTTTTCATTGGTATGGTAAACACTCCAGACATAAGTAAATTATGCTTTATTCATTTATTTAGTTTGGAAGAGCGTGACGTGCTTTCAGATTTTGTCGTGCAAGTAGCTACACGTATGTATGCTCTAGGTTGAGAACAAGATTCCAATCCCCTGTCCCTTGTGTGCTACACCATCAATGTCGATTCAGCTACATCAGTCGCTCTTACAAAACAGGAGTTATGATTTTCCTCAGCTTTGGGGTCTAACGGACTCATCTTCTCTCCCCACTTTGGAAATGTGGGGGACCAGGGGAATACCCCGGAAGCTCTAGGTAATTACAGAATTGTGGACTCTAGGATGAAGACTTAAACTATTTATACAGATCTCAATTGGCAACTCACTAAAGAGAGTACCCAAATGTTTCAGTTACTCTATTTTTTCAAACGAGCGTAATTCGAACTAGCGGCCGATCGACTTCGACAAGATATGTGGAGGGTTTGATGGTGAAGATGGCGGCTAATCAAATAGGTTCTACGCGGTTTGGCAATTAAAATACTGACTTTTTCTACAGGATATGAGGGGAAAATTAGGATATAATGTTGATGTGCATAAAAAGCGCAAAAATGAGTACCTCAATCAGCAGCGTAGCTGGGGGGGGGGGCAAGTTGCCCCGGGCGCCAAATCGAGATCACTTTAAAAATTTTGGACCTACCATTTGCCATGAGCATAATATTGATATAGCAATTTCATCTTTTAATAAAATAATTTAGTAATACTGACACAATTAAATGTCAATCTAAACAAGAGAAGGGGCAAATGAACGAAAATGGCGATTTTACCACAGATTTCACAGGAATCCATATTTAAAAGGCTGGGTACATGCAGCTTAAAACACAGACTGGGAGTGCCATTTCCGGCCATCTGAGGGTTTTGTAAAGCCAAAAATTTTCTTATACGCTCCGCGATCGTTCTAATAGTGGTGATTTACCTCAGAGGCTAGACAATTTTAAAATTTACACAGTGTACCCAACTATCACCAGGAGAACCTGATAGATGAGTGTAGTAACAACCCGAAACAGCCACGGTATTCCATCTGACCAGGCAAATCATGCGTCTTCAAGGTGATCTATCTCTTCCACATTACAGTAATATGGATGCCCTTGCAAATCCGTTTAATGACATTTTCGTCAACAAAATCAATGAATTTAGAGATCAATATGATACAGTGTCTGTTTAATTTGAGAATATCATGAGGGCTGATAATATCTTTGACGGTCACCTTTTGGAGAGATTTGTACCTGCTCTTGAAGATGAGGTGCAGGAATTAATTTTCTGTGCCCCGTGTAAGTCGTGTAGTCTAGATCCATTTCCTACATAGCTATTGAAACAGTCTGTAGACGTATAGGGCCTACTCCTGCCCACCATCATCTATGAATAATAAGTCACTTGCGGATTAAAATGTTCCTGATTATTTCAAATGTTCAAATGTCATACCTTTGCTGAATAAACCTGGACTGGACAAAGAAATCCTAAAGAACTATCACCCAATATCAAATCTGCCTTGTATTTCCAAACTTCTGGAGAGAGTTGTGGCTAAACGTCTCGCGCAGACTGCAGAGAGCAGACGAATTCATTGCATGACGACCACCAGTCTGCTTATAACCTTTCCGTTTAACAGAGACTGCTCTCTTGAAAGTACACAATGACATTGCGATGAATTTAGATTCGAAACTTTGTTCGACCCTCGTTAAGCTTGATCAGTCAGCGGGCTTGATGTGATTGATCACCGCATCCTCCTAAACCACCTTAAATACTCTTTTGGAATTACTTCGGGCCCGTTGACCTGTTTAGAATCATATCTTTTTAAGGACAGAACACAATGTGTAAGAATAGGAGATGTTTTGTCAAGTAGTCAAGCTCTTCATTTTGGGGTACCACAAGGCTCGGTTTTGTGTCCTGTGATTTATTGTACGTTTACTCGTCCTGTAGTGGAAATCATCAGAAGTCATACTATAAGTTACCACTGTTATACTGATGACACACAACATTAATTGCCTTAAAGTAAAGGGATTCATGGAATGGAGTTAAAATTAAGTTTCATTCATGTGTAGAGGACGTAATTAGGTAGATGTATGATAATTTGTTGAAACTGAATCATGAAAAGACGGAGCTGACTGTATTTGCTTCTAAGACGCAGTCTAATGTGATCAGAAACTTAAGTATTCAAGTTGATCCTAATGAAATACACTCCGTGGAGTCTGTAAAAACTTAGGA
The DNA here is from genome assembly GCA_009936505.3 of Holothuria glaberrima. NCBI lineage: Eukaryota > Metazoa > Echinodermata > Holothuroidea > Aspidochirotida > Holothuriidae > Holothuria > Holothuria glaberrima. The sequence continues at coordinate 10,537 of WURT03652581.1, forward strand.
ATGTATTTAGATAAGCACCTTACAATAAAAAACAGGTTGACTCAGTTGTTAAATCCTACAACCATCATATTCGTAGTATTGGTAATATTAGAAAGGGGATTATGACGATGTTTGTAAAATGTTTTTTCATTTACTTTTCACATCACGATTAGACTACGGTAATGCCTTACTCTCTGGCCTCCCTCAAGCGCGCATTGGTCGTCTACAACGAACACAGAATTGTGCAGCACGGATTGTGACACGTACACCACAACACAAACAGCTGCCAGTTCATTACAGGTCACAATTCAAGATTCTCCTATACACATACAAAATATTTAACGATTCGGCCCCAGTCTACATTCCGGATCAGCTTAAAAAACATCAGTCGTCGAGATCCCTTCGCTCTCGATCCAAATCTCCCTGACTGTCCAGAAAGTTAGAACCACCTCCTACAAAAATAGACGTTTTGATAGATGCGCTGCAACACTTTGGAACAATTTGCCCGAGGGAGGTAAGCGTACCAGTAAAATTCATGATTTTAAGAAACTATAAAAACGTTCTTTTTTAAACCTGCTTTTAGTTAACTTAGTACATGTTTTGTATTCTTTACCCACTTTTATTGTTTAAAGCCTGTTGCTCCTATGGTTGTAAGTCTGACTTTTGTATTACGCTGCTACATTTTAGTTTACTTTAATCTTGTTTTGATGGGTCCTTATTGTCTGTTGATTTTTAGGTTCGTAACATTTGTAATTTTAGCTTCCATTGTTTTGATTTTGCTAAGTTTAACCTCTGTTTTTTAACTGCTTCGTTTCCACTTTAATTTTTTATTGTACAGCGCATTAGAGTTTTTATCTTTTAATTGGACAAAGCGCTTTATAAGTTTGCTTATTATATTATATATGTGATGCTTCAGCTAACGGCCAATTGCCCTTGCCTCTCGAACACTTACCAAAAGCGAACGTAATTATGCCCAAATTGATAGGGAAGCCCTGAGTATCATTTTGGGGTGCGTAAGTTTCATAAGTATTTGTATGGGCGACAATTCACGTTAATAACGGATCATAAGCCGTTGACACACCTACTTGGTCCTACATCACATATATAACATAGAATATCGAAAGTTTTCAGAGCACTGTAACGCAGATTGTATATCACGATTACCCATGTAAGGAAATGCCTGTAGGGGGTATTAAACCAGGAAGTTTTCTATTTTTCATTATTGATGAATTGCCTCTTAAAGCTGTTGAGATTGGTAAACCATCCTGTTCTAGTTGAGGTGTATGATTTTGTTAGGAATGGGTGGCCGAATTATGTTGAGAATGAGGGTCTTAAACCCTATTTCATGCGAAGGGAGGGATTACTTGCCGAACAGAATTGTGTTATGTGGGGATCCTGGGTAGTTATTCCACCCAAGTTTAGGTCTAAAATACTAGAAGATATGCACAGTCAGCACAACAGGATGAACCGCATGAAGACAGTAGACAGAAGTTATGTATGGTGGCCTGGTCTCGACCAAGAAATAGAGTCCTGTGCCAGCCTTGCTCTGCGCGTGCTGCTATATAAAATAATCCTTAAGCAGCACCTTTACAGCCATGGATGTGGCCAGCTAGTGTTTGGGATAGAGTGCACACTGATTTCGCAGAATCAGACAAACAACATTACTTAGTTTTAATTGATAGTCCCTCCAAATGGATTGAAGTATTTGTCAAGTCGACCGCTGAGAAAAACCATTGAAGTTCTTTGTACAATTTTTGCTGCTTACGGGATAGTGAAACAAATGGTGTCAGATAATGGGCCTCCTTTTTCATTCAGAGAATTTGAATCCTTTTGTTCCAGGAATGAAAACAAAAACTTGCCCGAGTGCCCCATATCACTCATCTACAAATGTTGCAAATTTTCTCTGTTGGAATCACATTTGAGAGATGTTGTTCAGGACAAACAAGTCAAACAGAAAGAAAACCATGACAATCCAGGGTTGAAATTAAGGAAAGTCAAAGTTAATGACAAGGTAAGGGTTAGGAATACTAGGAAAGGTTATGTAAGATAGCTTCCTGGAAGGGTTGCTAAAGTTTATGACCCACAATTTTACATTGTTAAGTTGGATTCTTTGGGAACTTCAAGATTTGTAAACATAGATCACCTACTGTCCTAGAAGGGAGAGAAGCTAGGGAGTCAGGCAGGGGCAGCCAGAGAACCATTGAGTGTAGTGCTCCAAATTCACATTCCCATTTTAGGAGACTCTTCTTCAGTGCCATCACAAAGTACCTGTGATCAAGCACAAACCCCAACCAAACTACCCCGGGTAACTTGGCGCCCCAGTTTCTTCACCGGCCAGTCCACCCCAGGGTAGCATGGGGCCATTGGTTTCTGCACCCATAGGCACCAATAGTAAATGACTCGCTTCGAAGGTAAACTAGAGTGCGGAAACCAGTAGATAGGCGGGATTTGCAAATAGCTGTACACATGTTAAAAAAGGCATGGATGTCATGGTTAGAAAAAAAGTAACAAGTTACTAGTATTATGTGGTACTGTTTATTTAAGTAACACACATATTTTATCAATGTCCAGTGCGTGTAACACTTCTGTTGCTTTTTGCGTTCAACCATTCTGAAATTGATGTTACTTTGATCTAAGGGGTTAGGAGTGTAGAATATCGAAATATATTTGTAATACTGCTATGGACCCAGTGCTAGTCACGGATGAACCTTGACCTTTAGCTCGGAAGTAAATTCATACTTTGTATCCGCCATCTTTGTGTGCCATCTAGTTTTTATTCTTCTGAGTTTATTACATGTACTATGACAGGTAGTATTTTGAGTAATGTGTCTTTGGAAAAAGATCTGGGAGTTGTCATTGTAGTGATTTGAAGCCTTCAAGGCAGTGTGCATCTGCTGATAGGACCGGCAGGGTTTCCTAACCTTTTTCTGGAGGCAACCCCATTTCAGGTAGCAACATCACATCGTGACCCCATTTAACAGCGGCGCACCCACGATTTTAGACTAGGGGGCTGAGAATTGTGAGAAGACTATTTAATCAGAGCGCAATCATATATCAGAAAACTTTTCGATAAAAATACCTCCTAGATAGCCGGAATTAGCCCTTCCTAGGCTTCGCTAGTAAGCTCCTGGAAATGGTATTGTCAGTATTTTATTGGGTGGAAATCTTTAGCCTTAACATTTTTGGCAGATTGTCAAAATATGGTCAAATTTGGCAGTGAGGGTTTTATTATGGGAAATGCTTTCCGTCGGAATACTTGGACAATACATTAAGTAATAATGGGCATTTGGAGACTTCTTGCAAGTGTTTAGCTTTACAAACGTCTGATGAAATTTGTGTATTTGTTTGATTGTTAGTTTGTTACGTTCTAGAATTAGAGTTAGGGTTACGTTCTAGTAAAGAACAATTTGCCTGGGCCCCCTTACCTCTGTTGAAAACTATAGCAAATACATTTCCATCTAATGAAAAAAACACTGACGACCCGTTGGGGGGGGGAGGGGCTCAAGCCCCTTGAGCCTTCCTCCTCTTGGGTGCGCCACTGCCAAGTAATATACCCTCAAAGAGAATTACAAATTCACCTCCAATCTACTGTTTCCAGTGATTGCATTTGACTCCACAAAGTTGCGTATAAGCAATGTGTTTAGTTAGTCTATCGTTCTGTATTGTTGGATAAGTGATATTTACTATTTTTCCTTTAGGAAGTGACAAATTTTCAAATATTTTTGAACTAGTTCGCGACCCCACGATAAGTGCTTCGCTACCCCAATTGGGCTCGCGACCCCAATGTTGGGAAAAAGGTGCTAGGGCAAATAGGGTGCTTGGGTGGATTGATCAAGAGGAATTTCAGTAATGTTAATAAAGATATTGTGTGGAATTTGTACAAGGCTTGATAATGCTGTACAAGCTTGGAGTCCCTTTTATGAAAAGAACACGTTTTTTTTAGCCTAGAGCAGGTTCAGAGGGGAGCTACTCGGCTTATTCCAGAAGTAAGGAATCTTCACTATTATGATAGGCTCAATTTTCTTTGGCTTAGGATTACTATTCTTGACTTAAGCAGTATAAGGGGAATATACTGAAAGTTTTCAAATTCCTTCCTGGTGGGTATTCTCTAACAACTTAAAGATTTGTGCTAGCACCCGTGTTCGAGGCCATTGTAAGAAATTGTTATAGTGATTTTCCTAGGCTTGACCGTAAAGTTCAGCTTCTTTCATAACAGTGTTGTAACGAGTCATGAACTAATTTACAAAGGAAATGACTAGAGCAATTGTACCATAACTTTCCTCATAGATATAATGCGGTGACTCGAGTCACTGACTCGACTCGAATCTCATTGAAAGTAGTAAATGACTCGAATCGACTGCAACTCTGTCTCAGAGGGTTTTCAATGAGTGAAACAGTCTGTCTCGGGTGGGTTGTTAATTCCACTTCAGTTCATTGCTCCAAGATAAACATCGACAAATTCTATTGTGACTGTGGTAGAATTTGATTGTGCTGGGCTTTGTTGGGTCTTGGTTTGGTTCAAGCAGTTCAAGAGTTTTGTTTTGGGTCTGGACTGCATCACTGCAAGGCATCTTAAGGGGCTTTGTTCTTTGCATAGTTGCACTTAGGCCTATAAAGGGGTAAATAAAGAACTTCCACAAAAATCCGAAACAAAAGAGTTAGTACTTGTACTTCTTAAGAGAATCCTCAATGGAGGATGTACTAATTGTCCCGTAAGCAGGACCAAGAAGATAATCATTGAATTAAGAGGGGACTTTGCATGCTTGGCGGACTTGAATTACTCCTGCCCCTATATTGGCTGGCCTCGTTAGAATTTCGGCACCTCCTTTGAAAGTAACTAGGAAATTGAAAACGATCACAGGGTTGGTAATAAGTTATACCACACTTTGACATTAGAAAAGAAAAGTGGGAATCTCACTTTTTTATTGAGTATTCAATTTAGCATGGCTTTTCAAAGCGCTCGGTACAAATAACGACAAATATTCACTGTAGCTTCCACAGATGTTCATTTTTGGAGATTTTATTAATAGTATATATAGGCCAGTCAGCTAGACTGGTCTCTAACCTCGTGCTCGAATCCCCCATTTCATTAATCAATCAATCAAGTCCTCCAACCGATCTGCGAAGATTAATGAAAATGTACCGGTAAGCATGCAGCGGGCTGTGGTAAACGTGGTATGCACATGTGCCGGAACATATTTATGGTGATGGCTGAAGGTAGACAGCAGTATAAACTGCCGGTCGCTAGTTGCTACTTATACTTACACCTTAACTGACCGTGATCGCGGGGCTAGTGAATCAGCCAGCTCTATAATCGATCGAATCACAGTAGACTGTTCATTGAGTTAAAGCAATCTAAATAAAATGCATGAGTCCTGCTTTGCCAGTGAACTGAGTAGCCGCTAGTAAGCTTAATTTGCAGATGTAATATGCCGCCGGCGATGGATCGCCCCGAGGTTGCGCTGTCGGTATTAAGCTGAACCCCCATAGCCGACCGTGGCAGTCGTGAACGATGCAACCGTTGAAGTAGTTTGTCCACCAGAAATTAATGCAATCTGTGAGACTGCAGAGCTAAAATCTTGTACAAAAGTGTTGGGACACTTTACCATATGATGTTCTAGAATCTCAGTTCCCAGGTGTGCATGGAACCCCGCTCCCCTTTCAATGTTGCACAGAAAGAATGTCTGTATGCCGTGAATAAGATAACTGTGGTCAACATTGTGAGGGGGAGCTGTGGTGTCCCAACGAGTTTTGTCCAAGATTATCTGAGCCCCAAGCGAGCTATTTACGAGAACAAATTCAATAGAAAAATTGTTAATTGTTCGAGAAGACGTATTCAGAAAAGTCTTTTCGGAAGCTTACAGGTCTCAGGATTTTGGTCTAATGAAAGTAGACTTTAAAGTTGTAGTTAATGCGTTGTTTTGTTAATTTGTTTATACTAATTTATTGTTGGTTCGGACGATCATGATGAATATACTGTTTCAGGTACTCGAAGGGAATGCCAGGCAGAAATATTTACGTTGCGTAACAACATCTATAGCAGTCATAGCGTTGCATTTCTAGCAAATTAAAAGGAGGATGATAATTCCTCTTAAATTGGATAGAAGAGCCTCACTTATAATAATAGTAGATCATTACTAAGGGCTGGTTTTAGACATATTTTGAAGCCAATTCGACGTCTGTCACTGCATCTTCACGTTACATGAAACTGATGACGTGTCCATTATGCCTTCTTTTAACCGAAGCAATTTCTTTAAGTTTTGCTTTCAAATTTGCTTTCAAAATAAATGGTAGACCCTTTGGGTAACTTAGCCTTCACTGCCGGTCCCGTCAAGTTAGTACTTATCTTATATTTTCTGTAAAGTTTTGGGTACTCAAATGAAAGTTACTGCGTTAAGGTGAAATGAATATGCATTCAAGTACTTTCCTAAATTATTTCTATTAAATTAATTTAATATGAAGTAATAGGTAGGACAAAACAACGATGGCAACAGTCAATACTTTAAACAAATTTAAATAAATATTTAAATAAATTAACACGTACTTCTATTGAATGTTCTTTATTTGGTACCTGTTCAGACAGTGTGAGTCCAAAATACGTTACTGTTGAAAATAACTTCCTTAATGAGAGAACTTATTTAGCTTCCTCACCATACTTTCAACCTCACAAATAGTATTATATAAGCAAGAACTTCAATATGGACTCAGAATATGCTGATAATTTTCTGTTTTGTTGTCCTATCTAAAGAAAAAGCACCACCCTTTTGCAAATCAACCCAGCACAAAGAAACACTTTCTACTGTGCACCACGGAGTAGTTCTTACTTCTCGAAATTCTCAGACAATCTTGGACAAAACTGTTGGGACACTTTGCCATAATATTCTAGAACCTCAGTTCCCAGGTGTGCACGGAACCCCCGCTCCCCCTCTCAATGTTGCACAGAAAGAGTGACTGTAAGCCGTGAATAGGATACCTGTGGTCAACATTGTGAGGGGGAGCGAGGGTGTCCCAACGAGTTTTGTCCAAGATTGTGGGACTAAGTGTAGAAATGTTAATAAGCTACGTGCTGAACGAGAACTTGATAGCCAACAGTTAGTTAAGACAGTTTACGTAAGGCTTATACACATGCGGTGACTTATTTGTTACGAAAGTGCACCTCGAGGCGCTAAACTATACAAGTGAACGTGCTCCGACCGGTAACACACACGCAAAGTAATCATCTCTGCTAATGGGATAGTTATACAGGCCTTGAGCTACTGACTCGGCCGAAGCGATATAACTGTTACCTAGTAAAATGTCATCTATAATGCCTAAGTACCCTACCTGTCAGACTTCTCTGCTCGAAAATGTCTCCAAATAACTGGTTGGTGTGGAGAGAGAGTATAAGTCTCTCTTGGGCGTGACCCCAGTGCTTCAGTTCAGCTCGTAGTATAAACTGCAGCATGTAGCGCATGCTTAGGGTATACGAGTAGTTGAAGTAATTAAAGAAAAGATATGAGTGCGACTATTATCCAGTTCATCATAATAAACCTGGGAATAGCCTATGCAGCGTGGGTGCTCTTATTATATTACTTGTCTTTAAATATAGAGCTTCGGCTGGTTGGAGGATCTTTAAACAACGAAGGTCGGGTCGAAGTTTACTACGGCGGACAGTGGGGAACGATTTGTGACGATTCCTGGGATGATTCTGATGCAGAAGTAGTTTGTCGTCAACTTGGTATCGGAGATTCGGGAACTGCTGTAGGAAGTGCCGAGTTCGGACAAGGTGTCGGTCAAATATGGTTGGACGATGTAAGTTGTAGAGGATCGGAGAGTAACATCGGTGAGTGTGGAAGTCGCGGTTGGGGAATTCACAACTGCGGACACGGGGAAGACGCAGGAGTCCGATGTGAAGCAGGTAAGATTCCTGCTAAAAGAATATCAGCTCTAAATAACAAAAAATGCTACCAAAGAATCATGACAATTAATAGTTTTATGCAGCAAGATGCATCCTGAGCTCTTTCAAAATAAAGTCGATTTCTTTTAGTAATAGCATATGACGTGAGTAAGGAGACTCTCGTCTGATGTGATAGCAATCAAGTCCCACAACAAATCAAAGTTACAACCACGTCGATGAGAACTGCATTTTTGCCCTGGTAAAGTGTACTCTTTTAGAAGAATCAGAAGGTACGGGCGAGTCCCCGACGGGTCCGTGCTTTCATGCAATCACTGTTTCAGTCTTTGGAAACGTACATCGTTTGTACCAATATTTTGCAAACAACTTTCCAATTCACAGTTTATATTTTGAAGTACTAGTTTCTAAAGCATAAGGTCTTCAAACAAAGTCTGAATATATATATATATATATATATAAAGTCGAAATGCTGCGGAGCACTATAGAAATGTGTAGGTCGATAAAGGTAGTAA
>WURT03652592.1:4410-18920 GCA_009936505.3 Holothuria glaberrima
AAGTTGAATAATAATTTCGTTTGATAATGGTAGAGTATGCCTACTGTAGGTGTATGCCTAGGTCTAAGTTTAATAAGCCTAGGGCCTATCAATGAACTGGTCTTTATTGTATTCTTCAGCTTACGACTGTGGTATAGGCCTAGGCTAGGTTTTGTGAGAAATTTATACATAGTTCAGGCATGTTCACCCCAGCCTGCCTCGAAAATACAGTGACATATATCCAAATTCTAGGCTATTAATTCAACCATAATCCTTTTGTTTGGATGCAGAAATAATGTCAAAGTTTCATGAGGCCAACAATGTTACTACATTTGCATTGGTTTGACAGGATGCCCCCTGCTATGATTCAGCTTACCCTCACCCAACCCTCACCCCTTTACTGACCACCCCTTCTCTTTACGTTTGTGGTGAAGTTCGAAAATATAACATACATATTTTCTTTACTGTTTTCAATGGTCATGCATCATTGGCAGAAAAATGTTGTTTTGTTTTTCTTATATCAATTGGGACTATGGCTAGAAGGCAAACTAGGGCCTTTTAATCTTCCATGGTTTAACTTAAAATCTATTGCATTTTTGGTACAGTACACAAAATTTTGTTACAATTAGAAACCTTTGAAGGGAGCTGGATGACTTTGCCTTGAAGAAAGACTATTGACAGAAATTCACAAAAATATTAATTTTATAATCTACAAAACAGCGAATTATAAACTGTTTTGCAGTTTATAGAATTAATATTTTTATCCAAACGTTCAAATTTTGGAATGATGTAACATTACAACTGTTTTTTAAGTAGCTAGGCCTATGTGTTATATATTTTCTTGTGGATAAAATGCTATTTTTAGTGTACGTTGGTAAAACAGAAAATGTAATTAGATGAAGGTTTTTTCTCCCTGTGCCCTGCTGATGCATTGAGATCATGGTAATTTAAAAAAAAAGATTGCCTCTTTCTGAATTTTATTTTGTTTATGAACATGTCAAGATGTACATATTTCTGATTTTTTTAAACTAAATTGTTGTTAATATGATTTGAACAATGTGGAACCAGTGGGAAGGAGGAGGACATGGGGATTCTTCACAAGGGAGTTCCTATAGCTCCTACCCACTTGTTCTTCACTGTTATTTCCTCAAAGCATATTTTGTGTAGTTGGCATGCTATTTGTCTAGGCCAGCAATAACCCCCCTGTCCTTGTTCCAGGGGCTGGGTACCTTTCCCACTCTGAAAACCCCCGTGTCACCATTGCATTGAAACAAGTCTTGGGAAGATCCTTGGAGAGAAACTAGGGTAAGTTGATATTTCTAACATACTGATCCTGTGACTACATGTATGCCAGTTTGACCAACGCCTTAGTGTGTGTATGGGAAGGGGGGGGGCTAGGGGGCTAACTCCTTCAGTCAGTGAAGTGGTATTACAGTAATTATAGCTTCCTCCTTCAGTGTGGAGACATTCTTAAAGGACATAGCCATAAACTACGTAGAAACATTTGCATAGTCGTACGGTTCTATTTTTCTGGGGGCTGCACCCATGTTGATTTAAAAAAAAAAAAAAAAAAAAAAAAACCTCTCATTTGCCAAGTTTTGCATCAAGTCTGGCCAATTTACCAGGGAATATTGCCAGGGGAATGTGGGTGGCCGAATGGGGGGGGGGGTACAGCCCTAGCCCAGGTTCTTAGTCTATTAACATTTGTTGAAACTTTCGAGTATTTTCTTATCCTTTCACGTTCTAATTAGACCATATACCACCCCTTCCTCCTCCCCATCTCCTAAAAAAGTTAAAACGTGTCACTTAATTAACGAATCATTAACAATTTAGAATACCTTGGCGGGTAAATTTAAACTGGGATTACTCGGGTTTTCTCATGGGAATGAAAATATGCCAGTAACTCCGTTGACATGGCTTGGCTTAAGACCGAGGCTAACCGAACTCTTTTTGAATGTACTCGAGTTGTGCCAGTGAGTCTCTGATAACTCCCTGTTTCTATCGCCTTTGAAGTGAGTTATTGAAGTATTTTGATAATTCAATAGAACCATGGTCACTATCCATCCAGGGTCCTGTATCCATCTGGTTGTTGTATTCCATTGCAACTTAAGGGGAGTTGCAAACTTCAATTTCATATTTGCATGATTAATGAATTGTCGTTCTCAAAATAACTTTTCTAATGCAACTTTCAAAATTAAGTGATATAATATAACCAATAGAAATTTGAGAAAGACAATCTTAATGATTGTTATTTGTTCTAGCAAGAAGTCCTCACATTTCATTAGTCCTAGAATCGGACTGTACTCATCTGCCGGATGGGGATAGTGGCCATGACTGGCTTTTTTTTGGTCGGCAGACTAATGCACCATTTCACAAGCGGTTTGTAACACGTTTCCTACTTAGTCAGATTGCCAGGCCTGACTTTATTTCAGTAATTAAGGTTTGTGTAATGCCCTTACTCCCCGTGGGTAAGCATATGAACCAAGTTCATTCGCTGGATGACTTTTAACTGATTCAGCTTTGAAGTGAGTAATGATTGTAAGACATGACTCGGGCAAAGGTTATTATAACTTCTTAAACTATGAGCCGTTTAACTATAAAGATTGTTGTTATAGTGGTATGCGTAGGGCTGAAAAAATACAGGGTTGGGAGGTTTCCTTTTCCCTTAAAGGACCCCCGCGCAGACTTTTCTCGACTGGCACCAGAAGGGGTGGAATACAGAGAGGGCGTTCCCCACGCCCCTCCCCCCATCCTTTGCCGATGGGTTGTTCAAGTGTTATCATTTCACAATCGTTTGAGCATCGGCACTCCCAAACAGTGTAACAGATGTTCGAACTTCAAGTTCCAGTTCTGGACTCGGCAGAAGTGAGGAAGGGTAGGCGTTTTGGTGGCGGAGGAGGGAATCTTTCCCTCAGAGTCAAACAAATTTCTAGATAATTGCATAACCAACATTCATTCAAGTTGGTTGACTTGTGAAAGTAAGTAAAAGGGGGAAACGACACTTAACTACTCTCTCAGGGTCACCTCAAAACTTTTGGGTAAGCTCAGGATCCCCTCCCCGATTTCAAACATTGAGAAAGTCAAGTGATGGAACTACTGTATGAAAAATTACATCAGTTTTGTAAATAATAAAATGCACAGTGTCCATTCCTCAAATGTGAATGTTTGTCGATATCGGTGTGAGAACTAAAAACTTATGGAAAAAAGTTTCTACCGGATGTTACTTTTCCTGCTATGCTGATACGACTGAAGGCCTACTTTAAGTCCATTTTCATCAAGGGGGAACTTTCAATGCTGCACAGTTAAATCTTGCAGATAAAATGTTCTAAAGTCGATTTTGCCTTTAAACGTCAATCATGGGGTAGGGGGTGCCAGAGGGCTACTTCCCCATGTTTGAAGAGTAAAGATGAAATCAATATGCATACTCCTAAAGTATTCTTCATGTTCTGTCATTGATGCCCCGTTCGTTTTTGTGGTGGTGACACTAGTGGCTTTTCGACAGGGTCTTTGAAAACAGATATAGTCTCCCCAAGGGCGGCGATTTATTCTCAGTTGAATACTGGGAGGGGGGCATTTTCGAATAATTTACTGTGTGAAGAATCAAAGGCAATGAGCGATTTGTCAAATATTGGGGACATGACCCATTGCCCTCCGGGATCGCCGCTCATTACGCTACCCCTTTTGTCCTTCTTTCGTGTTTAATACAAAGCAAACCGAAGATTTTTGGTGAAGAAAAATGAACTTCTTTGAAGATTTTGAAAAATAGTACTGAAAAAATAAGAGTTGTATTTTATATTTTCGTTTTGTCTCTTTCAGTCCCTCCTTTCACAATGATTATTGACCCTCTCGTAAGAGAAGAAATTTTTTAAGTACCCCTTTTGTTTAGAACCTATTTGCCAGGGCTGGCAACCAGGCTGCGTTATTTTTAAATTATTCCTTTTGTAGTGCAAAATCAACAGTAACATTCCTGAACCGTTCAAGGTACACCCGTCGCCACCCCAGTGCGATCGATAAGTGTTGCACTATTGCCACGTGTACCAATTTGTATAATCTTATTGGCTTGCCTCAGCGTGTCTCAAACCGCCTACAATACCTGTCTGTAATAATAGGTCAATACACACAACAATGTGAAGATGCGTTGAAGCGTGATCAGTCAATAGGGTATTTCCCCACATTCCTCAAGTCGCCGACCTTCGGTATGTGGCGCTCTGTCACTGTTAGCCGTAGCAACAGCAGCTAATGACCTAGAAAAGCAAATAGTATGGTTGTTTGTCGTTCATTTAAGTTGGAGGGGGTATTCTGGAATGAACTTTGTTATTAATAACCAGTGAACAGGTGAAATACTGATATAAAGAAAAATTCCGCATATGGCTTTTATTTTATTGGTTATCAAAATTAGTTTTCCAAGTGAACAGGGTTGGGATGCATCCAATCCCTATTTTTTGGGGTAGAAGTAGGTCAAACCTGTGTTTTGTTCTTCTTAATTTCTATGGTTTTCTTTTAGTTTCAATTTCGCCACGTCCATTGTTTATATCCACATTCTTTGTAAAGGTGCGGTTGCCCAGACCGGCAATCAGATGATTAACTTTGAGCTGTACGCTTGCGTTTTATTTTGCCTATTCGTCATATTGTGTTTCCCTTCTAGGGATGGCAGTCTTAGATCTAAGTATATAGCCTACGTGCAGAACAATAACGTTATGAAAGGGAAACCACGTGATTGGAAACAATTGAATTTGAAGGTTCGTTTCGCCGTAATGCATGGTCGTGAATAGATAGAATTGAAGTCAATACACTCACTTTCTGATCTGCCGTAAAACATACAAACATACAGTACCGCCACTGGATCATCAAATTATCAGATGTAGCCTGCCATTACAAGCTCAAGCAAAGATAGACCCAAGAAATCTAGTAAGTATAAAATAACAAATTGTAGTAGAACAATTACAAACGGCGAGAAGAATGTCTTGTATTTAATGTGTCCCTTTGTCATGTTGCCTAATTTGCTTTAACTCTACCAGCTCACATGTTTGTAATAATAAAACTTTGCAAATGAAATGGCATACGCTTGTGGAAGTACAGAGTAAACTTAATTAATAAAACTACGTAATACATGCCTTAGCTCTACATGGGTCTCCAATGATCGGGTATTGAAAGGAATGCTTTACTTGCGAAGTAAATACCACAGCAGGCACGTAGTCATGAAAGGTGCAGGGTAACTTCAGGATAACTTCACCCAGCGATCGCCTGCGACCAATAATTTCGCGTACCATATATGGTACCGTTGATAAAGCGCCATTTGCTCCATTCCATGGCTTTGCCCTCCCAAAAGTTGAATTCTGGCCCACATGCCTGTACCACGTTGTCGATCTTTATGGTGGTTCATATAATGAAGTACAGGAAGCAGCTAAACTTCGCTGGAAGTATTGGTTGAAAGGTAGAGGTTTAGCAGGGCTTCCGCAAGAAACTAAAAATAAAAGGGGGGGGGGGGGTTATTACTCCTAAACAGGGGGACAAAAGCTTGCTTAAAGGCCCCTGTTAGGTGCAATATGAAGGGATTTAAAGGCCATTTATTTACGTAAGCTCAAAGATTGCTGCAAAAGTGTCCTCTTCTTAAGCAAGAAACAAAGATATTGATAATTTGATATATTTTTATGGAAATTAAAAGGAGGTATTTTAACTCCCTTCTCCTAGAAAGGAGGGGAGACAAATCCCCTCCACCCCTCCTCCTCCTCTTCCCCTTCCCCCTCCTCCCCCTCCTCCAGCAGTTAGTGAGGTGTTTAGTGCCAGACTGCCAGTTATTTAAATGTAGGCTCGTGGGACTAACTTAGATGTAAACTAGGCTCTGATGCAAGAGGACGGTCACTGTTGATGTTTCCAGTCCCAGATTCACAAAGTATTCACGCTGATGAATGAAATGTCTTGGTAGAAGGCAAAAAGGGTTAAAAATGTTGTGAAGTTGGGAGCCCCTTCCATCAGAATGTTGGTATATTAAAGGAATTTAACTGCTCTGTACATTACTACTGTATTTATGAGGAATTGTGGACAATATGATCTTTCTTTCTCCAACCCTTGTAGGTACTTCAATATTATCTTTACTAGAAATATGACAAAATACTCAGTGTATCTTTGCTTGTTTCTGTAGCCATTGCAGCTTTTACTGGCCACAAGATGACCAAGTGTCGGCTTAATGGTTAGAGAAACATTGGCTACACTGTACATGCCAACTTTTGAAATAAAAGAAAATAAAAGAAAATAAAATAAAAATAAAATAAAAATAAAATAAAAATAAAATAAAAATAAAAATTAAATAAAATATAAAATAAAATAAAATGAAAAAATAAAATAAATATACAAATACAAAAATTTAAGCTAGGATGAAAGGGGTAATTTTCCATCCTTATCCCCATATTTTACTTTTTCAAGTGTATGCCGTCACAAGTAACGGGGGATCAAGTTTGCAAAAAGAAAAAAAAGAACAGAATCGCCCCAGAATTGATGCAAGCTTTGAGATGGAACTAGAAGACTTCTAAGTTTTATTTTGCGAGCTTTCAGGCGTACATTTTCTGTACATAAGCCTAGGCCTGCCCTATATTGATCAGTATTCTACACTTAAATTCCTTGAAGAAATAGCCTACCGTTATGCTGGTACTCTCATGTTACTCAAAATTCTGATATTTTCGTGGAAACTCCTGCAGCAGAAATATACGTCTCTCATTGTATAGGAAAAGTACCGTAATTAAATAACAAGATCGGAAAATTTTGACGGTAACAGTGTAGGTCAAGTGCAGAGAATTACATCTAAAACACCAGTACTAGGGTCTACACAATGTTATCGGGGGTATGTATTATGCCACTCGATAAGTTCATGTTCTCAAATAACAGGTTATGCTAGACTTCTGAGAAACGCTGACTAGTTACTTCGGATACTGTACGTGCAGGGTTCTCTTGGCCCTTTCCTGCTCTGACGGAAAGAAGGTCTACTCTATGTCCGAACATGGTACAGAACCTCCATTGATGACGGTCATGTTCAGATGTTACATATATCATTATGCATTTGAACCTCAGTCAAAGGAAGCATTCACCTATGATAAAGGCTTACTGCGCAGAGTCACCTAGTCTGCGCAGTCTGTTTTCCTTTTATTCCGTTCATGAGTGGATGAAATTTTGCATTCAGCTCAGCGTCTTGACGAAAAACTAACAAGGGATGGTAGCGCCCTTGGCGTCAGCCATGTCAAAGTCACTGCGCAGGTGAGTTTTCCACCATTTTTTCATTGGGAAGTAATATTTTGTGTGGTACTAGCACTGAAAACGAGTATACTCATCTGACCTCTGAACTCTCGTCGCCTTGATTGCAAATTTACACATGGCTGACCTACTCTGAAATAGCTTGCGTAGGGCGCCTCTGTGGCTGCTTCCCTCTTGAGTCTCCCCTCCCTTGTTTTCTTTTTCTATTCTTTGTTTTTTGGAGCGAAGAGCTACAACGAACTAAATTTGTCTACTCTGTGGGTTAGCCGTGAAAGACCGCAGTCAACATAATTAGATATCAGGCGTATCATGTGCACTTTTTAATTCTTCATCGAGAAAGGAACCAACTTTTGTGTGAATATTCAAGGCAAAATAATTTGTGGTAGGTTATTTCTGTCGTACATCAGGCAGACCTGTCGCCAAGGGAGGGGAGCAGAACACCCTTGAAAACTTTTTCGCCCCCTAGAAAGTTTCAAGTTGTCTCATTGACTTAATACATTTTTACACAATTGGCAACCTGGAAAATTTTTTGCCCCCCCCAATCCCTTTCGCCCCTAGTACCTTGTCTAGCTACAAGCTTAATATCAGGTCGCAAAATGTACGCAGAATCAGGATTGGAACTTGTGGTATTCGGACATTTAGTTTAACCACGAGGCTACTGTATTATATGTGAATATGTACGCCAAGCTTGCCTGCAGACTTAAAAGAGTTTTGCCCCCAAATTAGTTAAATATTGCAGGTAAGTGTCAAAAAGGTTATGCATAATTTCACGACCAGCATGCGGCTAGACATACCTGAATATGCCATAAAATGTGTACTTATGTCATATTTCTCTGTTTCTACGTTTGTCTGTGACCTTTAATTTTCCATGTGGATGCATTATTTACTATCTATCCAGGTCAACTGCCATGTATATTGAGGCATAAATATGTTAAAATTATGAAATTATACGTGGTTGCAGCTCATGGAAGGTTAGTGTTTGAAGTACGCACCTTCATGGTTTTATCGGGGTGGAGTCGGGGTTGGGTACGGGCTTGAAAGGAAGACGCGTCTTCTAACCGCACAAGACCTTAAGACCTTAATTTCTAAAAAAGGTTAGTGACTTAAACACTTTGAATGAACTTGAGCTGAATTTATCCAAAAGCACAAGCGAGAAAATATATTTTTGAAACTGTGAAAGTGATAATATTCAGAGTGGCGACTGAAATTACTTCGAGTTTGTGCAGTACATATATATGAGAGAGGACAGGGGTATTTATGCCGAGGGTAAATTTCATTCTGTATCCGATATTTTGTTATATGAGGTTAGTGGTATTTACGTATGCTTGTCAGCTTGTTTAAATATGCTGTTTAAACAGGTATTTGATCCTTACCACCCCCTCCCTCCTTTTGTAGTGAAGAACTGGTAAAATATGCCAAGGCCCGAGAGTGAAATGTTAGAACTATATCAAACGATGAAATATTTCTGTAACAATTGCTAAATAGGCCCTCAAATTCCGCCGTATTCTCATACCAACTGGCCCTTTGCCCCTCCCCCACCGTTTATTTCAATGAACTATGCAGCTCCCTTTTCTTATTTAGGGAGTGGTTCTCTCCAGTAAAATGAAAGCCTCTTTTCGCTTGGCATAGCCTACACATTTTATCATGATATAGTGGTTCCATTTAGCATTCAAAAGTTTTAGTTTAAAATTCCAAGTTCGAACTCGGTTTGCATGTCTTTGACAAGCTGAACTTGCAAAAAAGTTTTACCTGTCCAAAATGCTAGACGGTCAGTCTTGCATTGGACAGGTTAACGCTACAATTGCATGCATGTCCATATATGCTACACGTTCATAACGCATTATGTGTTGACTGCGTTACCTGGTTACCGTCACGAATGTTTTGTGCTCTTTTCTAATTTCCTTTGTAAGTTTGATTACTTTTATAGAGTGCATTAACAATCCGCGTAAACAACAGTACAAGGTTTCGGGCCTAAATATATCAAAACCATAAGAGAAGATAGGTTTTATGACCAAAACTGGAAAATAAACTCATCGACCAACAGAAAATTTAGTGGTAAAATGTTCGAGACATGTTTTATATCCTCTGAAGATTTCAGATCCGTAGCTTTTTAACCAGCGGAGAAAACGCAAACGAAAGGCAAAACTCTGAATGCTTCTAAAAACTGTTTCGATCGCATTACTACGAATAGTCTTCTAGTCGAAGTAAAAACAGGTTTTTCAGATTCCCAATGCCACAATACTGTTGTATTATTTTATTTGCATAAACTCACGGATAAATTTCACTGCAATTGGGTGAAAGGTACCCATCTGAGCAGAGATAAGATGTCTCACCGATTTTCGCCTTCGCATAACCAACAACTTGCTTACTGATTTAGCTAGTGATCGTACAGCTAGTTAAGCAGGCGAATGGGAGTTTGCATTGCAATGATATGGCAGGTCAGATACGGTATAGGTACTCTACTACTCTTAAGTTTTATTCGTCGTACACGCTTACTGTACTTTGAGTTTATAACATACTGCACGTCAGACTGGTACCGAGTGGTACGGTCGTACTTTTACTACCCCGGGGAGCGGACTCTGTTTGCTCAGCTCCCCAGGCATCCCAAACCACCGGATATGACTGAACAAGGAATATGCCGTACAGCCTGCTACGTAGGCAATACTTTTGCATAACTTTTAGAATCGATTGTCTTGACGTCATCAACGGTGCATTCAGGAGCAGTGTACATAGCCAGTCATTACCCGATACTTTAGAATGACCAGTGACATCAGCAAGTATACACGCCATCAGAGGAGAAGGTTGCGGCGTTCCCTTGGGATTATCATGTGACGTATTTGTGGTTGGTAAGGTGGTATTATGATGGATCACGTTGTTGATAGTTACATTGTGATTCTTCGTCGTGATTCATTATAGCACCAACTTGCCACAAGTCGCCATTTTCATGTTTCCGACCTCAAGCTGAGTTACGTCACCAAGAGGACATTTGCATGATGGGAACTTGTCATGAAAGTACTCGTTTCTGGATTTTTGATTCCTTGCCGCGAAGGTAGGCAAGGAATCTATGCGATGGTGATGTCGTGTGTGTATGTATGTATGTGTGTGACGCCTGCTTGTAAACACGATATCTCAAAAAGGGTACCTCTGAGGGATCTCATACTTGGTATGTAGATTGCCCTTATTAAGTTAATGATCCCTATTATTTTTAGTGAAGGTCAAAGGTCGTTTGGGGTCACCAGAGGTCAAATGGTAAATACCTTGGAAACTGCTTGTAAACACTATATTTCCAAAAGGATAAATTTGAGGGATCTCATACTTAGCCTGTGGATTGCCCATTTTGAGTTGATGGTCCCTATTGTTTTTCACAGAGGTCAAAGGTCATTTGGGGTCACCAGAGGTAAAAAAGCCATAATCTTGTAAACACTTTATCTCAAGAAGGATAAATGTGAAGGATCTCATACGTAGCATGTAGATTGCCCATATTGAGTAAATGATCCCTTGCACTTTTGTTGAGGTCAAAGGTCATTTGGGGTCACAGAGGTAAAAACTTCAAAATCTTCTAAACACTGTATCTCAAGAAGGGTACCTGTGAGGGATCTCATACTCAGCATGTAGATTGCCCATTTTGAGTAGATGATCCCTTAAGTAGAGGTCAAAGGTCATTTGGGGTCACCAGTGATCACACGGTCAAAACCTTGTTAATAAGATATCTCCAGGAGGTCAACTGTCAGGATTCCCATACTTAGCATGGGATTGCCCATATTGAATAGGTGATCCCTATCGTTTTTGTGGAGGTCAAAGGTCATTTGGGCTCACTAGAGGTAAAAGATCACATTCAACCAACGACTGAAAGAAGTGGGACATCTTGCAGAGATGCCAAGTATCTCAAGTTTAGGTGAAAGTATTAAGATTATTATCCTTAATTCTGCCAGTATAAAAACCTGCATCAAATACCGATTTTTAATATTGCACAATCTCTGCACACAAAGCAGAGGACAGTTGTGGAAGTTCAGTAGCTTAGTTGATTGACAGACCTTGTCCTTATAGGGACGTCCATGTGAGCATGCATCAATTGTAAACTGGATTTAATGAAATGCTACCATGGGTTATTAGTTTTAAAAAGAGAACTAAGTTACTGACCATTTGGATCAGATACCCTTGCGTGCATGAATTGCGATTGCTCGATTGAATAAAACAAATTGTAACTGTATACTGTCTGTGTGGATATCCCTTGAAATGCCTAAATAGTCAATGTATTTCTTCAGAGCAATTTATTTATGCTTGAATGTGTATGTTAACACAGGATGTGCACAGAGCAGGTCTTGTGCAACTTTGGTGAAACTTGGGAGATGAAGTAAACATTCACTGCCAACAACTTTGAAGACCATGTAGCAGTCACCAGAGATACAGGCAAACTTCAAATTAGCTAAAACATTTTGTATGGTATGCCCATGGCTGAGTTTCATTTCATTAAGCATAGAACCAGCATGCCCTTTGAGCTTTTGTTTTAAGAGGAGGTGAAAAATCATTTTAGGTCACAAGGTTTCAAAAGGTTTTGAATTATTAACATGATATCTCAAGTAAGATAACTGTGTGGGATCGCATGTTTGTCATGTGGGCGACTCATGCTTGTTACAATATATCATATGGCAAGGAGTCACTAAACCTTTTGGCTTTCTAGTTCATCAAACTTACCCTATAGACTGGGCGTTCAGCATTCACATCTCTTATCTTACTGACATTTTTCTAGTACAGGGTGACTCTAAGTAGGTATCGGTTACTTAGCTCTAAAGTACAGTACAGACCTAGTACCTGTTAACCTGTAGTCAGTCGCTCATTCTGCCCGTCTGTCTTCTATCTATCTGTCTGTCTGTCTGTCTGTCTGTCTGTTTGTCTGTTTGTCTGTAAGCCAGCACTTTGGTCTCAATCCTCGAAGATGCCTCTATCATTTAGATTGCTGTTGAGCTCAAATGATACGACAGAACGAATCAAGAATAGTTGAAACAAAAGGCAAAATAATGAATTATTTAGAGGGAAACGTTTAAAACTGATATCACTTCCTCCATGTCTGCAAGACTAGATGGTGAGGAACAGAACCGATATTTAATCTGTTGATCCGTCGTACAGCCTGGTACGTAGACAACGTCACGATTGGACTTTTCTCAGAAGACTTAAAGGTCGTTGGACATGTTTATATCGTACCTGCCTATTTGAAGTGAAAACAAACATTAAAATGTTAAAAATAGTCACAATTTTTATCATTGTCATCAGACATTGACCGTTTTATCAGACAATTACTACTTTTGCAGCCAATTAACACATGACCTTTTATGATTAGTAGCAAGAAAAAGGATGCATCCCCATTTGTTACTGAGCTAATGGGGACGCATTTCCATATTCCCCCCTGAAGAGATGCATTTTCTTGTGGTTACTAGCAGTGAATTCAAACCCTAACAGACTAGTGGGGCTTTTGCACCTACATCATAAATAAACATGAGCTAATTGTGCATATTTGTGACGTGATATGCGATGAGTGACGTAGCCAGGATTTCTGTAACAGGGGTGGGGCAGTATATTCTATGATCGCTGGCTAGGGGGAGGGGTTTGAAAGTTTTAAGAAAACTAGGTACCTAACATGCAATCGGGTGCAACGTGTTATTCCTTGAAGTAAAATGTGGGTTCAAAATTTACCAATATTAGATTCTGTTTACGCCGGGTAAACACGGTTGGATCTTGTCCAGGGCTAAACTGCATGCCACGATACGACACGACGCGATCTTTTGAGTGTGGCAACCACTTTTGTCGCAATGACCACTCTTGTCAAAAAAGTGGTTCAGACAAAAAGTGATGAGACCTGTAAAATTGTGACAAAATGGACCGCTGCTGTGACAAAACTCGTGACCTTCTTTAAGACAGAAGTAGGCAATAATTACGACAAAAACTGTGGTTATTGTAACAAAAATGTTCGGTGATTGTGACAAAAGTGGTTGTTGTGAACGCGTCACAAAGAGGTTGTTTCACACGACGCATAAAAGGCATCCTAAAATAATTTGTAAAAGAATGCCATTAATGTAAGAAAATTGCAATGTCTATAATTCAATGTCTTACGATGTAAACGTTTTGAACATGGTCAAAACTTTAGGGCTGTCTCATAGTGATATATCGTTGTATGGAAAAAGTCATGAGCCCTATTTTTATCGAAACCAACAGTTTCGATCGTTGGAATGTCGCTTTTTGTCTCGTGCCAGAATTGCGCCATATTTTGTGGTCTGGGGTATAAATTCTTCAGTTTTATACGTACGAATTTTTAAACGATTTCTACGATCAGACCCGCATAGTGCATACTTCACCTGCCACGCAGTTATTTTGACTTTTCATGAAGTGGGATTTTTGACCTTATTTCCCCGATTCATCAAGTTAACCGTCTTCCAATATGAATTAACAGTTCATTTGAGTTAATGAGGCAGTCTTAGCTCGAAGGATGATAAACCGTTAAGCCCTTTTACTTCTGTTATTATTTTGTCAAATACTAAGTGTGACCCGGATCGAATAGTTCCATACTTAAAAGCTGCTACGCAGGCAGGGCCTACTCTGGCACTGGACACTCAACCAGCTCTTTGAAAATGTCCGCATGTTTAACCCGCACGAATTCGTTCGAAGATCTTAGCTTAAGCTGCGCATGCGTCAAATGCTCAAAACTACTGAGAAACGTAAAGCGGCCGCCTGTTGCCTGCTTGGAAGATTTGTTTCTTGCGTAATGTGTAAAATTGGTTTGAAAAATTAAGAGCAGAACAACATTCATGCTTTCAGAAGTAAGTATGGCAGGTTGTCTGCCCCTTTTGGTACCTCACACAATATTTAAGAAATCACGCGGTTTACAGGAGGCCACCAATATTTGGGCTCTTTGTCTTCATTTCATACATCTTCATTTCGATTTGTACTTGGCCGCAAGTACCAACCTGTCGGCAACTTAACTTCAGCACGGAACTTCTAATAGTGAGAAATCGTGATACCATGCATAACGTTCACGTTTTATAATGTCTCATGCAGTCAAGAGTTGTTATACGTTTTTCGAAATAGTGACAAGTGGTTGATATAGTTGAGGCAGGGAGCTGTTTGAGGGTAGGCTCGCCCAGGGAGCTGTAAGAGATGGAGATTGCTCAGACCAAATCTGCCAGACGATATGTACTTGAAAACTATTAAACTATTAAAACTATTAAATCCTCTTCAAGTAACGGAATTTGATTGGCAGGTCATTTTGTTCTTATTGTTTGACATTTGTTGAC
>WURT03652603.1:0-38722 GCA_009936505.3 Holothuria glaberrima
GGTTGCTGTAATTTTGTCAAAGATTTGGCAAAAAGTTATGCAAAAAGAGCTGTCCAGACAGAGGTGGAAAATCCATTCTGAAAATGAAACTTGTTTGCACAGCTATGAGCCATGTGTGAACAAAGAATGATCTTTGCAGGAGATTTTGCCATCCATTCAGGTATAGGGTTATTGAAAAGAATTGGTATCATGCATGCTTTTCACTGCATGAACCTGGCCCTCTCCCCTGCATTCCCTAAAAAAGTGGTAGTCTGTAATGTGAGATGAACAAATGTTGTTCATTTCCTTATTAAAAAAGAGTGTAATCCTCTTTTGCAAAAGGGTAAACTAAAGTCCCATCAAAGATCAGTTGGGTGTCTATCTACCACTATTGTAGGCAGCTTATATTGCAACTTGAGATCAAAACCTACTGGGCCACAAGTAAAAATAATTATTAATTTACTTGGATTTGGCTTAGCAGAACCTTATGAAGAACTCTGACCTACCTGGTAGAGTGGCAGAAATCAGTATACTGTTGCTGTGATAGTTCACCGTACCATTCCTACAGTCACTCCGCCGGACATATCTTAGTCGCTCTTCAATCCACCCTGTTGCGGCATGTGATCCTTTTCCAGGAGTGAATCATGCCTCCTGTGTAGCAAAGGAAACATGTTTTAGAGATTTAAATCAATGGCCAATATTGCATCTTGACTTGATTATGTGCAATCAGTTTTAGGGCATTACATAGTAATCTCTTGACCATCACAGACGGGACATTTTGTAGAAAACAATGGTAATTAACTAACCATTACATAACCAATTCTCGAGAATTTCCTCCACACAGTGAAAGTAGATGATTAATTCTTCAAATGAGAATATTCCCTGAGCAAGTTAGGAGCATTTTAAGATGTGTCACAGACAGGATAGAAAGGAGATGTGCATTTGGATTGGAGGTGTTTTCGTTTTGACTGATTTCTCTGAATCAACAATTTTACATTAGATATAATTAGTGAGGAGCAATCTTCAAATGCCCCGCAAATAATCTAGCAACTTTTTGCATCAAAAAAATTGAGTTATTATAGATCACTCACAGGCAGACATAAAATATTTGTGTCACGGACAAGACATTTGCAAACATCACACGCAATTATGTAAAGTTTTGCCAGGGCCGGTTTATTCTTGATTTACTTAGGTATGGTTTCTGTAGTCATGCCTCATCAGAGCAACTCTCTGGCACTGTACATTCCCTGGAAACAGCTGTTGGAGAACCCCTATTGCACTGGCATATCTGCTTTATGCAACACTGGAGCTTGTGATTTCTATGAAGATGGAATGGAAATGAAACGATAACTTACAAAACCATGACCTTCGACATCCTTAAGGGAAGGAAAGTCATCAGTGATTGCCTTAGCCATTCTTGTCTTTACATCACTTTTAGGTCTGTTGACATAAAGAAGATATTCATAGGCAAATGCAGCTGACTACATGTTTAGAAATACTGTACAACCATTTTACACTCTGACCCAAGTTATATTCATTACCCTCTAAGACCAACTGAAACTTTCTATGAATGAATGTTGACGACCACCTCACGGACCATTATATTTTAAAAAGAAAACATAGGTTTGACCATTAAACGGTGGCAAAAGGAGGTTAGCATAGTGAAAATGAAACTTTGAAATTGAATATTCAACTGGCAATCACGATGTACTTTGTTCGAATGAAACTGTGTGAGCCAAAGCCAATGGGGACTCAATTCAATGGAAAAGTTCTGTTTCGCGGAGGATAGAAATTTTAGTACCGTAGTAGCATTTTGTTACTAGGAGAATGCATGGTATCAATGATTCATTTGGCTGTATTTTTTCGTACCCAAAAACAAAATTGTAAGAAATACACCTTCAGTCTGATTGCCAGTTGATTACAGTTAGTATTCAACTATCATATGCTGAAGACTAATTTGTTCTCTACTTAAATATCTGTTGAGAACCTTGACAGGCACTTCAAAAAAATAGGCTAATTATTTTGGGCCGATCAGAGATATCTCTGCTAGGCATTCACTGTTGAACATTCAAATATGTCCAAATTAAGAACCACAGCCATTCTTTAATGAGTGAGAAATAATAAATATATTCAGTAGGCAGGGTGGGGAATCGTCGAAAACATGTCGGAACACACTTTTTCATTTTCTGACCAAAAGTGCTTACATCATATGACAATTTATCTATTCTGGTAGGCACAAGTAATGAACTGGTAAGCAGGAAGAAACACCAACAAATTCATCAAAAAGCAACGTCTTTTTATTCATCGCGCATTCGGTAGTAGTTTTAACGGCTGCAGCTTCAGACCTTCCTTCCTTTGAATACAAATCTCTCCAAAGAACACGATTTGCTTGCTCGCTTCATTTCTATTATACTTGTTGTAAGAATATGGAAAAACTCAACCATGGAACCGACATTTGACAATGAAATTTTCAACTGAACTTCTTGAGTAGTACCAACGCTTGAACATGCAATCACACCTGCCCGTCTGCCACTCGCAGTTGTAATTGCTGAATTATTGGAGGGGGGGGGGGTAAATAAAAGGATATTTTTGTAACCATATACGGCCTCTCAGCTATATTCCTGAGATACCCTTCTCAAATGCAAACCACTTACATTTTGTAATGCAAAATATAACAGTTACAGTAGAATAACAATTTCTGACAACTTACCTATCTCCATAGTGATCAATTATATGGGCAACAACTATCCTAACCATCTTCAGTCTGCTCTTCCTGGAAAATTCTCCATCTTCAATCTCTGCAATAATGGAACGGCCAAGAGCAGTCTGTTCTAGCAGTAGCCGTGCACTCCGAAAGTAGAATTTGCAAAGTACAGTACACTACTGGTATCTAGTCAATTCTCCTACTGTAAAAATGATACTTAGTGAGGCAAACACTGAATTAAAGATATCATACTTCTTTGAAAGTTTATGATTTCCTTCACAAAATTACCATCAAGTAATCATCCTTCCTTTTGAAAAGACAATGCAACCCCTTCCTGGAGAGTTCTGAGATTATATGGTACTTAACATGCTGTTAGGGTACTTAATATTTTTTCACTTACCCAGTGAGCTTGAAAAAATAAACACATGTTTATTGCCATCTGTTCAGTTAATCAGTTCAATCACCAATTTGCTTTTCTAATGGCAACTGGGAGGGGGTGGGGTCAACAGACAAAATGTTATCTGCAATAAACTACTACAGTTATATAACCCAGAAATAAGGATTACAAGTTCTGAGTGTTTGCCAAAGCAACAAGTACCAGGAACATTGGCCCTGGCTTATCCTATACTCCTTTTTGGAGTATAGGATAATAGGATGCCCCATTTGGTTGCCAGTGGAGGAGCCACTGATTGCTGATGAATGCCCCATGTCAAGCCAGGGGGTTTGCACCTTAAAGGATGAAAACCTGAATCTACCTGGACATGTAGGTAAGACTAGGATATTTACTTACAAAGACAAAGTCAGACTTGAATTTCTTTGGTGGTGGAGGCGTTGCATCATGCCCAATATCCCCACAGTCAGACGAACTGGAAAAGGATGGACCGGGGCTAGTGATTGAGATATCCGAGACAGTTGAACCCATTGGACTGCTGGGAACAGATACTGTAGATACTGAAGGCATCGGTGAAGCAGGTGGACACTGAGAAGGAAATGGGTATCAAGAATCATCACATTACAGTCACCTCTACATATATTGTCATTATCCAGAACTGACAAAGTATTACCACACAGCATTTTATAGAATTACAAACTGCATAAAGAATGGGATCATATCCAAACAGACTTTCTAAATGAACAAGTGCTGCCTGCTTTCAACCTGGTGAAACAGGGGACCATTGTGTCCAAAAAGGCAACTTCTCATCTGGATTGTTGTCTCCTTAACATTCAGCGAAATACTGCAGGTTTCACTTTCTAAACTTGTAAAAGTTCAATTACAGTATTAATTCAATACCAAAATTATCACTCACATACTGTAGGTCAGTAAGATCCTCCTCATTTAGGGCACTGGTTTTCCTTGAAATGAAGAGTCAGTTTCTGTTTCAGCACTTACTATTTCCATGGAAAGTCCGTGTAAGCCATTTGTCAAATCTGTGACTTTCATTACATTTTGCAGTGAGTTACTGTATAAGTTAGGACAGTGAAGCCTAACTATGCTATAAAATCCAACCAGACCAAACATCAGAGGGGGTAAATTTTTAACAGTTTTTGATCAGACTGAAGGCGGCTAGAGCCTTCCAATGTTGTGACACATTTTTTTACCCTTATTTACTATTTTGCCGCCTTGATTGCAAACTGCAATAGCATTTTGACCTTTCCATGAATTTCTGTAAGAATATTCAATTCCATTATTCCGTGGCAATTTCCGTGATCGCGGAAAATACTCAATATTGTAAAGTGTAATGATTAGTGGATCTTGTGCCTCAAAACAATAGAGAGATGGGACTCCTCACTCTGGTCATACGTCTTTGCGGCATGATATGGCTGATAATCAAGCAGACCTTCCACACTTGTCACATTCCAGACAATTTTATCTGCTGCACTTTGCACTATGTAGGAATGCGTGTGACGGTCGAACCTGACAAGTCTGAATGGCTCTGTGACCAGTCTGATACTATCATCCATGCAAATTATGTACACAATCCTCTGGAAAATAGGTTCAAGTCTTCCATTTTGCCGGTTACCACCACATTTTTCTGATATTTCTTTCCATGAACAACAGACCATTTGGCATTGTCTAGAGAAGCAACAAGAGTAGATGATCCTGGTCCAACCTCTGTCTCTCTATCCACAAGACCTTTTGCACAAATCATGTTGTAACAAAAGTACATCTGTTGCCTGAAGCTAAGAGTCTTCAAGATATTCGTGAAATTACACACTATATGTGTTTTGCCTCAAAACGCATTGTCCAAAAGAGCACAAGTGGACCAATTATACGGATCTGACGGGGGTAGTGCGTCATGAAATGATGCTTTGGTTTCAGGTGGCGGAATGGGTATAAATGCAGAAAGTGTTCATGGTGATCTTTGATTACGTGCTTCAGAAAGAGAGTATCATCTTCAGTTACTTCGTATGAAAATATGATATCCATACAATCTAATAACAGAAGCAGCAACTCGTAATGCTCGTTATCCTCAGGTACTTTATCACCAATGAGAAGAGGAAGATGTCGGTCAGACACCACATCTGTACAGCTGTTTGATGTGTGGGTCCATCAGGATTTTGCAGCTTGTTAGCAGAAATCACTGATGGCTTATTCTTAACGTCTGGGATTCCGTAGTCAAAGCTTGTGATTCTACTGTTCAACAAATCCAATGTGAAGTAACCCTCCTGAATCAGGGTTTCAAGAACTAGGTGAACCTCCAAACTGCAAATACCTTCTAGTAGGTCTTGCATAATATCTGGGGCAAAGTAATTGTGACATGGAAATTATAAACATCATTCAGAAGACATGTTGTCTTAATCCCAGTAGTTGATGGCTCATCAGTTGCCATGTCAATATCATAGTCCCGTTGCCTTCGTACAAAATCTGAAATCTCAGTGGCTGCATACCTCATGTCATTCTTGTGAATCTTGCATTGCCGGCAAAAATGATTGCCGACAAAACTTTCCACAAAACCAAAAAGTCTATTCATACCAAGATTGTCACCAGACACCTGAGCTATACTAGCTTTAGATATTCCCCTATAAACATCGGTGTCAATGTACAAACCATTCGTCTCCATGTCTTTTATGTCTTCTACAAGAGGCCACAGGATGGCATCGTAGCAATATGTTTTCACATCTCCAGCACTGTACATGGCAACAAGAAAACAGTTACACAAAGATGACCGGTATTTGGGAGGTATGTTCAAAATTGTATAGTAAACCACTCCAGTCTTATGTAGACCTGCCTTTGATCCGAGGGGATTAGCAACTTCACACTCGTCAACATACAAGAGAAGCTGAATGTTTTTAGGATTTGAGAAAAAATAATGTTCTCGGCTTGCAGAACTTGCCATCATGGAAATCCCGTAAAATGCCATCATTGCTACACCGATTCTGCATCAAAGTAGTCATGAAGTTCTTACTCTCAAGGATACATTTCAGTAGCTTCTTCATGGGTACATACTGAAATCTTATGTGTTTGCAAGCTGCTCAACATGACCAGTGATGGCATTGTGATGGGGAAAATATCCCAAGCCAATAGGCACTTCTATTGGTCTAATGAAGAAACGGGAACAGTCAAAGTATTTCTCCTGTTGATAAGAACTCCTGAACTGGTGATATGGAACTTTACAGTACCCAAATGTTTCCAGTAAATTTCTTACCTCTGCATCATCCTCATGAAACCCCCTATCACTCAAAAATTTAGTTTTCTTTTCCTTCAAACTGACAACAATTTCAAGAAACAAAGCTGAAGAATCAGTAACTACCATATCTATTGCTGACTGTACAATACTACCTAAACCCTTCATTCCTGCAATACTGATTGACACCATATCAGTAATTTTTTCCTCACTGAGATCATCCCAAAGGTCTTCATCTTGGACCAGTGGGTCATCTCTAGCATCATCATCCTCATCCAAGTTTTCATTATTAAACTCACGGGCTTCATTATCATCATCAGATCCTTCCTCATCACTGGCAACTACCTCATGATTTTTTTCAATGTGCCTATTGAATGCTTATGTATATCTGAAAGTACGCATACATCCGTCTTGGCTGCAAGTAAATGCACTGGTGAACATATGCCCAAAAATTAGTGCATGTGCATTTTTAATGTGCGATACCAATTGAACAGCACTTCCACTGACATGGTGGTCACATTTGGGGCAAATAAAACCCATCCTAACACATGTATATACAGGGCAATAGGCTAAAGAAGAAACTTGATAGGCACCTGGTCATCTTTCAACTTCTTCAGATTAGCCAGAAACTTCATCCGCAGTCCCACGGGCTTGATTAGCTTCTTTACAGCATCCACATCAAGAAGCAGGAATGCTTCCTCATCGATACAGTTAACTGCAGTATGTACAGAAAAACAAAAAATGTGTATAAACAATAGTGCAGCTGTTCACCTCAACGATTAAATGCAATGAGGTGTAGGCCTAGTATACTAAAAATTACAAAATACACACGATTGGCCTTCCACCCCCCGTCCCTGTTTCCACCCCCCCCCCCGTTCCCTGTTAATATGAACCTGATTTTTGTGAGCTGGGTAGATAACATGGCAGCTAATTAATATCAACTGTTACTCAGAAATTGGCAAGATTTTCATGTTTGGGGTAGGGATAACCAACCTCATATGTATAAAGTATACCCTGGGTTACCGTCAAGGGGAGGGGGATTTGTCCCCCTCCCCTTTCCAGTAGAAGGGTAAAATCCCCCTTCTCATTTACATAAAAATAAAAAAGTGACAATATCTTGGTTTTGCAGCATTGTTTGAACTTCCATAAATAAGTGGCTTTGAAAACTATTCAAATTGCACCTTTTAGGAGCCTTGAAGCAAGCTTTTGTCCTCCTGAACCCATTTGAAACTTTGGCCAGGGACACAAGGACATCAGCGTCAATTTGGACTTGGGGTTTAGCAGTAATAAATTCCCCCTTTTTTAGTGTCTGGCAGAATCCCTGAGACCTGTGCAAATCTGAGGTGCAAACTCATCACCCCACAAAAGGGACAATCATTTCCATATTAATAAAATTTACCATGATACATACTACTACTACTGCTACTACTACTACTACTACTACTACTACTACTACTACTACTACTACTACTACTACTATTAAATGAAGTTTGCAAGGTACCACAATGAATTGAACTATTGGGTACTATCCATCAAAGGTGTCTTTGGGATGACACTGACAACTAGCTGTAGGGACATTTTAATGTACAGATAAGAGATAAGGGCCATTGATGGTCCCCCTCCAGACAAAAGGAAAATTCTACATCCAAATTCAGTATTTATTTACTGAATAGAGCGTACCATTTGGCAACACAGTGCCTTAATTTTGTGAAGTGCTTACCCCAAGAAAATAGCAGTGAGATTTTCCCCTGAATTTAACCTGGAATATCAGTGAATATAGACCTGTTTATTTTATCACAGCATTCCCTTCAAACTGATATATTTTGCCATAGCCCCACCCCGGTTTAAATTCCAGTTGAACCCAGTTGACCAATTCAACTGAGTTCAACTGGTCCAAGTTGGTTTTGCCCAAATTCCATATTAAACAAACTGGAATCCAACTGGATCCAGTTGAACCCAGTTTGACTGGGTTCAGCTGGAATTTATGCCGGGCAATAAATTGTACTTTTACCCCCAAACCATGAATTTGGTGTGGAAAAACTGTCCTCAAAATTGTGTTTAATTTCAAAAAAATATTTTTTAGGCTACAACATGTTCGTAGTACTAATCTTCACACCTCAACAGTAAATTGAAAATAATGTATTATATATATTTAATACGGCAAAATTTCTAAGCTTTTTTTTTCAAACTGACTTGTTTTTGGAGTGGCTGTTAAAGTTCAAATGTTCAAAACAGTTCCATGCGTATAAACCATGGATGATAACGTTGTTGTTCATCAAAGTTAGTACAATAGGTGAAATGTCCAAATTTTATGGAAGTAGCCTACATCCTTAGAAATGTTTTTATTTATCCCCAATTAAGGTAATCATTATTATTTTTCCTTCTAATGCACTTGTCAATTGGAAGTACCCTGGATATGTACATTCATTGACCAATGTGTATCACTGTCATGAAACTCAGGTAATTTGATGCACAGTCACATTAAAGTGCCTTATAATTTCTGTCTCATGATGCTCTGTAAGTGTAAAAAAATTGATACAGCTTTAAAATTTCAACGGGGAAATGAACAATCAAATGACGGACAAGAGAGTTACATTTGCAACTGACAATCAAGGGAAGTGATGCACCTATGGGTCCACTTGTACTATGTCAATGACAACAATGACAGACCCACACCCTGCCAGGAGTATAAGCAACCTACAAAATGGCATTCTGGGCCGGCCTAGTCATCATAGTGTTAAGCCTGGCAATAGCTGTACATTAGTCTATTTTGTTGATAGCGATAATTACTTCAATCGTGGGTCCAACTCCTGCACAAATATGAAGTTTAAATGAAAAGCTTGAAAAATTTGGCTCATGCCAGCTTATATTCATGCAAAGTCAATGATTTTTTTTGGCTCCCTAGAGTGATTTCATTCTGATTTCCAGATACTGAACGTTTAGTGCTGATTTCCAACTACCGGAGGGACGGCCATGAATAATTACTAAGTAATGAGAATAATGCACAAAAACTTCAGGTGGTGTCATGGCATCACAGTTATTCGTGAATGTCACTTTGTAGGTCACCTGTAGGGGTGGGGGTCTTACAATTGTAACCAAATCGTCCCTGTGCTAAATGTGCAATTGCAAGACAGTTGTAAATTGTCAAATACAAAACTTTAAAAATTCATTTATATACTGTACTGCAACAAAGTCAGTATCCAAGTGTGGAAAATTTGCCGCATTCGTGGCCGGCTGGCAGGGGATTTATTTTTAAAAAAAAATGGAAAAAACATGATTCGGTAGGGAAGACAAATAAATTATAAATGTGGCAGTTCTAAAATTATGTACTATTAAGCAGTATTCTACTAGGCAAACATTTGCAAAAAGTAATTTTTTGTAATTCAATCATTACCGTAGGCTTAAAATTAAATTAGACCTAAGCAGTTTTAGTCAATCATGTTTTAGTTGATAATCGATATATTAAGCTGCACAGGTCAGGCAAGGCCCTACAGGTACATTATTTTTGACAAAAGCCATTAGATATTTTTAATTCTAGGCTTAGCATACTGTATGTAGGCCTATCAGTCACATACAGATTAGCTTTTTTTATTGCAGTACGTAGCAACATTCACTGCAGGAACGCACGCAGACGCGGGATCCCTCAGGGATCTTTTTTGGGAAAAAGTTTGTACAGCAATAGCCTAGGCCTAGTTCAGGGAACAAAGTGTACGTGAGAACTAGGCATAGGCCTAGGTACCCTACGCTAGGCCTAGCCCTGCCTAGCCTAGGCCTAGGTAGCTAGGTAGCTAGGCTAATTTTTTTTATAAATCACGATCTTGCCCTTGGTGATCTTTTTTTGTAGCTTAGCCTAGCCTAGGCTGAATGAAAACTTCTGGAAGACTGTGAGTGACTCTGTGAGACGAAAGAAATTTCTTTCTCATCTTCAAATCAGGCACAGCATGCATATTATTACGGGGAACAGTCCTTAGTACAGAAGCTACGAACGGTACGTGGACACAATAGCCTAGCCTAGGCCTAAGTACTATTCCCAGGTCTACTACATAGTCTAAGCTATACTAAAGCTTTGCATTACTCAGCCTAGGCTATATGGTTATATCAAGCTTTGCATTATGCAAGTCCGTTGTATTAGGCTAACATAGTAACAATGCATTAAGGGCTAGGATAGGCTATTTGGAGTCATGTCACTGAACTCTTCCTAATAAACAGGTTTTACCTTTAAAAATGTCTTTAAGACCTGTCAGCTTCCATTCTTCAAACTTATCGGACACGAATTTATCCATAAATATGGAACGATACGTCGTTCTCTGTAAAAACACAGAAGAATCAGTCTAAATCCAGAATTCGGTGAGCTTATGAGAGATCGGAGAACAAATGCAAAGCATGCAATAGACGTAGGATCGTTCATCCCGCCGCCGCGCCGGCGCGAAATAAAGTGGTGACGTGCGCAAATTTACGATCAACGGACCAATCAGGACTTAAGCATCTTTGACCTCCTATATTTCAACATTAAAATGTGGATGAATTTTACACAGAAATGAGATGGTCAAACACCACGTTTGACAGTAACGATAATGATGTTATTTTCATTCAGCGTAAGCAGTATAATGTTAAAATATGGTTAGCCAGGAAATTTTTTAGAGTGTATACACATGTACAAGGTAAAGTAAAATTTGATTTACAAAATCAAACAATCGGGAAGAAAGTACTCAGAAACAAAGGAATCTTAACAAATTAAAAACTACCTGTGCAGAAATTAGCAAAACTAAAGAAATACAAAAGAAGAAAGAAAAAAGTAAAGTCTATCAATATACTAAAGAAACTAATAAAAATTATTCATGAGTTTTCATGGAAATTACAAAAAACATATTATGTTCCATAATGCTGTGCTGAGTGAATTTTCTCCTATGTTATGGGGTCGACCACAGTCTTTAAGAATGGAGGGGAAGAAATTCCCAACATTAATAGCACGTGTTCGCGGACCAAAGTGACCAAAAGTTGTGCGCCATGCGTGGTGGTAGATATGATTTGCATGTCGCGTGCTAGCTATGAACCTCATTATTTCTGGTGAAAAAATTTGTAAAAGAAGGCGGTAGGGTATTTTTTAAAGCTTTGTGGGCTAAACAAGCTACACTCACTCTGACCAAATCCTTTAATTTCAAAAGATTAAATATTCGGGACAAAGGACTGGAGAGATCAAGGGAGTCAGCATGAGCAATAGCTCGTTTTTCTAAAGTATAAAACGATTGAGGTTTTTATTGCTGGTTCCAGACCAGATAATGAAACAATACGAGGGTAGAAGAACAATTAAGTTTTGATGAAGGATTTTAAGGATAGGCTGGGAAGAATAGCCTTTATTTTGAAATTACCCCAATACTTCGAGCTATCCTATTTGAAAGTGATAAGATGTGGTCATTCTAAGTAACCTATAGAGTCAATGTATACCCCGAGAAATTAGGTAGAATCTACCTAGTTTATTTCTTTACCATTCATTCAGATAATAGTTTCTTAAAGCACTTAAAATGTTGCATCCTTCATTGTTATTTGAATTTGCGCCACCATATCGGTAGATAGAATTGTGTAAAAGGTAATAATGTAGGACGAAATAAAACAAACATGTAAGCGCCATTGTTTGGCATACATTTACGGCGCAACTAATCAGCAGATATAGAAAATGGTCGATGTAAAGCTTCAATAACTAGACTTGCAAAGCTTGGCATCTATTGTCTTTTAATGCTCTTGGTAGGGACATAAAAATTAATAAACTTTCCACTGATGAATATGGTAACCAATTAACTTTAAAGGTATAAATAGTGTGGAATTTTGCATGCGTTACAGAAGACTAGTTCCAGACAGCGTGGTGTGCAATTACGCTACTATAGAGTTACTCCAGAAGAACAGAACATTTTAGACAGTAGAAAGCGTGAATAACTTGTGAGCCCATCTGGAATATAAAACTGGATGTATCCTCCTCTACAAACAATGTTTGCACAATTCTACAGCAACAAATATTTAAACAGGTTTTCTAAGAAATTTTGATTTTTAAATTTGAGAGGAACGTCCATACAAGGTGTTCAAAGGTGAACAAACATGAGTTTTCCAGAAAGTCATAAGATTTTTTTCTAAACATGGTAAAAAACGTGACGAATTTGTAAACATTTATTTTCATTCTTATGAGATTCTTCAGAGTTTTAAGGGTTGGGTACAGGCCGACGGCGGCTTAACCCGATCCGTGTTCAATACCGGCATACCGCTCTTATGAGGGTTATCAGCCTCGGAGCTACAGGGCCAGTACATGTATTTTAGTTACCGAGAATTACTTACACTTCATTCACGTCGAAAATATGGTGCATAGTTAATTCATAAAACTTTCAGTTCCGTCTCAGCGTTTCAGAAGCACCTCCACGGGATAACCTCGGATGCAGATTTGCCAACATTAAGTTCTGCGTCATTATAGGATACGAACCAACTAGACGGGAAATCTATTCACAGGTTTAGTGATGTAAATTTCAGGTTGTTATGTCAAATACCAGATTTCAGAAAAGGTGTGTCAATAATTTTACTGAGCAAGTGATTTGCTACAAACCTTTCAACTTACATATTTTTAGAAGGTCCTAATTCGAGTCTTAAATAATCTTGGTATGCATTCCAAGTATGAAGCATTCGCATGGATGATTTGCATAAGAGTGTAAATTGAAATGTGTCTTCAATCTCATATCATTTTTCTCAGGAATAATCATTTTCAACAACTAGTGAGTGCTGAATTTTCAAATAAACGTTTGAATTACCTTGCAGTGAAACCACAAACGTCATGCCCAGTCTTTGCTGGTTGCAACGGCTGTAACCACTGTTTTTTAACCGAACCAGAGGGGCGCATTATTTCTTGTAGCATCACTGGGATTCGTCCACTCATTCACCTCAGCATTGTTATTGATTCGAAAAATAATGTCCAAGTGATCCGGAATGTGACAAAAGAAACATATGATCCAATGACAGATACGTGGAATACGACAACAACAATAGAGTACTATTTTGAGTCGTATGATTGCAAATCGCCACTACAACTTCGTTGTGTTCCGAGAAATCACGACCCATTGCAATTATCCGACAGCATGGCTAACATAACATCAGGTAATATGTGTAAATGTTTTGTACTATAACAGTAAAACCTTAACAATATGTATGTATTTCAGGAGAATCTTACAAATGTGTATTGTGGGTACACTTGTATGAGTGCGAGAACGGGTGTCCTGCTTCTGGATGTGAGAACGAAGACGAATAGAGGTCTGTTCACTACTACGAGTGCTAATAGTAGGCTAATAAATATTACACGCACGGTAATTAAAGATGTTAAGTACGAAGAGATCATTTCCAAAAGTTTGCAAGTTGCGAGAATATAATTGATATCTAGGCGCACAACTGTTCAACACCGTGCTGTAATCCATACAAATTCATGGGCAATCAACCGCTATTGTCATGAAATCTTTATAAAACACAAGGTAGTTCTTTCCTAAATTTTAACTCTACAAATTTCAGTCCCTATCGACATTGTGTAAATGATCAAAAAAAGACTATTTAGGGACAATTTACTGAGAAAGTCTTCTTAAACAGTTGCTTGCACCGTTTTGTCTGAGCCCGAGGCTAATAACGTTTGGTTTCTGTTCTGCACATCTTTTAGTTAGTTAGTTAGATGAGGTTTTACGGCCCACTTTCTAACCAATTGGTTTAAATCGAGCCGACCACGGCCTTTTTTCCAGTTGTGGCTCACTGGCTTGTTTTACCTACTCCATTGCTTATGCTGGGCACCAAGCAAAATGGCAATGCAGTCTCCGGTATGACCCGGCCAGGATTCGAACCCTAGACCTTCCGGCTGCAAGTCGGATGCTCTAACCACTTGACCATGCAGTCGGTTCTGTACATCTTGTAAGCTCGTAGCGAGATAAGGTACAGTTCTGAAGAGGGATAAAATAGCTTGGATGTCGAGATTAACTGAAATGCATAAAGGCAAAAAGAGGCGAAAATATTTCGAAGGATAAGCCGCGCCCCCGATGGTAAGCTCCTACAGCCCTGGTACTAATGCATATCTCTGAATATTTTTGAAGTTCAAATACAAATCTGCTCGAAACAAACACCGGGCTAGTCCGCTATTCGTTACCTACTCATAAAGTCCAAGCCTAAGAAGACTAGTTTTCATAATATGAAACTATTAATTTCCAAAAACGTTCAACACCCAGAGATTCCGTGATTTTTATAGTGTTTAAATTTAATGTCGTCACCAAGTCGAATAAAAGTCAATACATAGCTTTATTATCCAAATGCCGGCATTCAAATGGATAAAATGCATTGATTCCATTTAAAATTGATCTTTCATTGTTCAAAACCGACAGTTATTTGACTAAATGCGAACACTTAGTAAATCTGATGTCTTTATTAATTCAAAAAAATGTTGACGCTTACAAAAATAGAACCAGGACGTCCAAACAAGTGTTGGATCCTCTTCTTCTACCCTCCGCAGTAAACAAGTTTTACTTATAATTTGTGTTCCTTTGTATACCATTACCTCAGCTTTCACAAACTTCTCCAGTTTATCTGATACAGTTGTTTTTTTTTTGATATGGACTTTAGAGAAACCTTCGCAAATTGGCACTACAATGCCATTGTCTGGGCCTCACGATTGTGTAAAATTTCTAGAAGTTCCACAAACATGTGGAGTACTTTAAAAGTACTTCTTTTAATTTATTCATTTGAAATATGTTTTCACCTAAAATTTTTAAAATAAGATTCTAGCAAATGATGATCTGTTAGATGGCTAACTTATTGGCATTTGCACAGCACAGAAATGCAGCCTGACAAATGCATACTTTTGTTACTTCCGCAACAATACTTGCGAGCGACAAAACATTTGTGGATTTTACCTCCTTTGCAGCAGAAACCTTACCCTGCATTCAAGATCGCATTTTATGCTATTAATGTTCAAAAATATTTCAAGAATTTTCTCATGAACCTTCCTTTTTATGACCGCCTACATTCTACTTACATTTAAGGCAATTGCGTTTTACTTAGGAAAGAG
Source organism: Holothuria glaberrima (assembly GCA_009936505.3). Classification (NCBI taxonomy): domain Eukaryota; kingdom Metazoa; phylum Echinodermata; class Holothuroidea; order Aspidochirotida; family Holothuriidae; genus Holothuria; species Holothuria glaberrima. The sequence continues at coordinate 15,380 of WURT03652603.1, forward strand.
AAAGGGGGTTTACTTTTGTGTGAAGTTGCTTTTATACTCGATGCTTCTTAATCGAACAAGCACCCTTCAACCTGGGACTTCTAGCCACAGATTCGTAATGTATAAGAGCCTACAGCAACTTTGATTTTTCCCAACTAAAGAGAGGAACATTACTAACGTACAAATTATAAACACTTACAATTAGCTTACCAATAGTTCATGACCGTTGCATAATTTTCAGATTACAACCATTGTACATCCTATTCAGTTTTATTGTCAGAGAGACATCCACAGGCAATCAATCTTGGCTATTTTGGATAATTGCAGCCATATTGGTATGCACAAATGAATAACAGCTTTAAATATTCGCATATTTATTGGTTGTGAAGAACTACCTAAGAATGCATTTGGCATCATTTTTGGTACACGATCTATTAAAAGCCTTTGAGACCAGAAGCGAAATGTTAGACTGTCATAGGTGGCCGTGTTAACAAAAAAAATAACGCCGTCTTGTATGCAAACAAAATCCAACTTTTAAAGTGTCACAAAATCCTTAGGAAAAACTCTTTCAGGACAACTGACATACCCCATGTTCAGTTTCACTTAAAATAATTTAAATTATCAATGACATCAAAAGCACAAACTAGAATGGTGTTAAGTTTTTGTAGAATAAAAATAATATATTGAATTAATATAGGCAAACGAAATTGACTGTAGTCTCTTTTACAGAAAAAAAAAAACTACAAAATTCTCATCCCCAAGGTACAAAAATTGACCAGAGTAAGGTTCTGCTTCGCTTCCAATTCTTTTAAATTATTTCAACAAGCACACTTTCCATATAGTGTAAGTAAGAGTAAGACCTTGTAATTTATATAGGCTATTGCTTCGCATATCAAAAATTCATCCTAGTCAGTAAATATAAATTAGTTCGACAGTTCAATGCGACAAGTAGGCACACAATCAAACTATAAATTAAGTCACGTTGCTTAATGCTAAATAGATTGATCGGCAGGGGTCCTGCAGCATATTCACGGGTCGTCAACGGGTAGTACGTTGAATGGCACGTGACTCAACTAGAAAATGGAACATCTAAAATAGCGTTGCGATGCCGTCAATAGTTTCTGAATCGAACGGCAAGTCCAGCCATCTCCAAAAGCCTGTATATGGACAAACAAATCCATACACCTGATGTAAAAAGTGCACAAATATTTAAAACTTTTCCTTCCCATATCTTCTTATCTTTTTTCGTACCAGTTTTATATCTCCGTGCACTGTATCCTCATCCAAGCTACCACCCCAACAGACAAACGACTAGTTACTCATTTCTAATACATGAACATTCCCATTTCACTCATTCACACACGCCATTTTTACAACTTTTATCGGAATAACTTTCTCGGATGCATGACACAAAGCTACACCATTCAACCCACCATTAGCTTTCGAACTAAATTTAAAAAAAATACCTCAAGTTTAAAAACACTCCTTACCATCTTTGATGGATGTACACAGCAAAAAAAGAAAAAAAAAGAAAAAAAAAAACACGCATACACACTGTTAATAGGTAGGGACCAGTACGAAGCTTCGTTTCAATAATTAAACGTCGGTAGATAATATAAACATCATACAACAAAAGCACCCCTTTCTACAGGTCTCTTGCCAGTAGCACCATAGCGTACGTGCACATGGAACAAGGCGGTTGCAAAAATATACCAGGTCAACAGGGACCACTCAGTCAGTTTGTTTCCCCTAGGGACTTATTTGCAGACGGTCATAGATGGTGGATGACGGCCGTTTTGATACGCGTAACTAAACTGCAACTTTATTGTTCATAGTTAGTCTGAGCGTTGCAGATTCCCTAATGAATAAGGTCATTACCATTGCTCTTGTATAATCAAGTCAATTTGTGCATCCCGAAACATTCAAGGAAGTCAATGGACAAAGTGTAGCCATTTAATAGAATGTTGTTTTAACATGGTCAGGATTTAATACATCTTAAAAATGGAATTATAGACACACACTACTGCGTTTGAGCAAAATATGACAAAGAATGTATGTGAATGGCGCCAGTGATGGTCATCTTTAAAGATGGTTGTCACCTTGTATTTTCTCGTGGCTAACATTCTTTTCTGTTGAAGTGACCCACCAAGTTACCCATTCGTGCTCACGTTGGTGATTGTATGTGACCGAACAATTCCTGCCACATATTTCACTGTACTGATAGGATAGAAAGAAAAGATAGAATACTACTTGAAGTTAAGATAATCTCTTTTTTGACTTACGGCCTTTTTAAAACGGGTACATTTGTTGCACAAGTTTATTTAGAATGCAATGAATCACGTTTAGTCAACTCTTTAAACACAAGTGTTGCGTTTACTTCTAAAGTAGGTAAGAAGGCACTGGACAAAGAACGGGTATGTCAAAACAGTTATGAAAATGAGCTCCTGACTTCTCCTGACTACTCCCTTTGCCCTTCCACCATCTATAAAGTGATTGATTGATATATGCATCTATAACCTCTTCTGGTTTCTGAATTCATGACCATATCAATGCCGCAAAAGATACGGTATTTTATTACGATTGATTCTTTCAGATTCTTGTAAAACCACAACACAACTCTCTGGATTCCAAACACCTTCGCTCAACGGAACAAGCAAGTTGAATGTTTTTGGAATTGTCATCATCATTGGTGCAATATTGGTACTTGTTGTATTCGTGATTCTTATCCTATTTTGTGTAAAGAAAGGTATGTGTCTCATGTATGAAACTTTTACACTAGAAACTTTGAATCCTCTCCCAAACAATATAAACGGGGAGAGAGACCCAAGGAATAGTGTGCCAACTATTTTGTTATCTCTTCTATTATCCTTTTTATTATATAATTATAAAAATAGCTTCACAAACGAAGTGACAGAATTAGATTACTCTACAAATTTACTTTGAGATTATATGGGAATGGTTTTAGTTAATCTGAAAGACGTATTGATTGAAAAGATCCAATATTTATCATGGCTCATAAATTTCTAGAACAATTTTGGAAGATCAGTCTTTTCAAGGAATCACATACATTATAAATCGAAACGAGAATTTCAAAATGATAAAAAAAATGATAGCTTGCAAATCATTTTGTTGTAGTTGGGAGAATGGCACAGTTTCTAACTCGAGTCACTGACTTGGATGCGAGGGATGTAGCTAGTCTTTATTTTCAACAAATCCAATGCAAAATTTCAAGTTTTCAAAAGCTACACCAGCTTTCACCTTCAGTTCTATTGTTTCTTCAATACCATTTGAACGTCCATGTTCAAAGGTGCGGGTAACGTCACTTCTACGCAATTCTCACGAAAGTCACTCCCTGAATGATGGCTATCATTATAAAGACGATTGTCCGGAAGAATATAGGGCTTTTAGGCGAAACCCGGATTTGTGGTATATGTTTTTTTTTTTTTTTTTTTTATTGACCTAAATAATACATTCCTGCCTGCTGACACGGTACAAGCATTGAAAAATTCTCTAGTAACGAGATTCAATTAACAGGTAAAACCTATCATACTAAATTGAAGACGTTTCAAATGGTGCTAGCAGAACTCACTTTTCTATTGCCTAGGTGCGGTATATCCTATAACCATTCCCAATGGCTTTAATTTCCCAAACTGGTTTCCTCTGGTAGCAGAGTTGTTGACTCGAGTCGCTGACTTGTACCTGAGTCCTACCCAGTGACCCTTTTTCTTCACTTGCCACTTACCTTGAAGAAAAATGACTTGCAACTTGACTTGACCTGAAGAAAAAACAACTTATCGAAATTAAATGACGATTTTTTTTTGCAAACATGAATATTGTACCACAAAATTATCTTAGAACGGAAACTCAAGCTTTTCTTCAATGCATTTGAGATTGCAGTGTACCGGGGGTAGAATGGCTTTGGCTAAGATCATGAGATTTTTCAGCTAGTTGAGAATAGAGGAGCACATTTTAGACCCATTATGTAAAGGTATGAATTTAGATTTAGATTTAAAGGGGGTTTTTACGACATATCAACACCAATGTGTTATTTATATAGTGTCAGCTAGATGAGACGGTTTGATTTGGGGATATAGGTCTGAAGGTCAAGAGGCTTATCAAACCCTTTAAAAAAATCGTGTGGTATGCCGCATGTGAAGACTCATAATCATATGTGGCAGGACATATGAAAATACATAAGGAAAAAGTGTAATCATGAATGATGACACATGCGGTGCTGGAACCAATCTGACACACAGGACCAAGCTTTTCCCTGCATGGTTGTCAGTCCTTGAAATCTGGGTCAAAGCGGGGAAAGCTGTGTCGGCAAACCAGGGCAAGGTGTGACAAACAAGACCAGTGAAAGAAATCGAATTATTGAATTGACTTCACTCAGCACCACACTTCTCCACATATTTCCACACTTTACCTACTTTACCTCAGTTTGGCTCATGTTACCTTTGTCAAAGCGTGTTTTTCATTTTTTTTTTTTTTTTGGTTTTGCACACATTGCCTCAAATCCAGCCTGTGGAAATGTAGGTCAATGCATAACACTTTGGAAATGTGTGTCCACTGTTTATTAATGACACACATTATTATGCAAAAATTCACAGAAACTTCACGACTGTTCACACCCCACCATAGTTTTTCACAGTTTAACACAGTATTTCACGTGAGATATTGGACCTTTGAAACACAATTTTGTTTTGTAAGGGCATCGTCTCGTGCCCTTTCCGGACTTGGCCCCTCTGTGGAGCAGAACCCCTTCGGGAGTAATGTTTGGTGTCGCCGTCGGCTCTTTGTCAGAGGGTCAATGGGATTTAAAGGGGCCTTTTGAGTTGGTTTATCAAATTTATGATGTTTTTGACACCTCTTCAGTTTTACCCATATCGTGATGATGAATGTTCAAACTAAGTGATTCTACAAATGTGACACACAACTAAAATGGCAGTGTAGGCCAAGGGTAATTAATGATTAAACTTATTTGTTACAACTTTGTGACCGAACACATTTAACCACAACGTAGTAATCATACACAACCCCTTTTCAAAGACAACGAGTGAGGCTTATTTATATAGACTTTATTGACAGGCTTGCAACTCCTGTAATCAATTGCTGATGTAATCAAGGGCTCCAGTGCATATACATGGTGTATATTCAAGAGTGCCTGCTCTATCCAAAAGGTTTAGACAAGCATGGTAACATACAAACTTTTAAGCCCAAACTACAAATTCTCACATTTTCGTTAACTATAGGAAGGGATATATGTGTAATGAGACTAAATAGAAGCATTGCCAAGCAACGATTTCTTTTAAATTTGTCACAAAATAATTAATTTCAACTCAATAAGTCCCGTTTAGAACCAGAAAACCCAAAGACTTAGTTATTCCTTACTGAAAGGGAATCTTTTGTTGCGTTGACCCGGTTCATTCCTTAAATTTACACTTCTTGACTTCTTCGATGTGTTACGATGTTTTCGCAACCTGACCCCGGCTGATCTCATATGACCTTTGAACCTAACAAAAGTGAATAACATAAAATAAAAAAAAACCATGTCGAAGGATGGAATAGTACCCGATTTCTGTGTGAGAAACGGAACTTTAATCCACTTCGCTATCAAAGAACTGGTTCAGCATATTGTATTTATAATCATTCTATAGTCACATCATCCTTTACACGTGTTCATAATTAGGTAATTCAATTAAAAAATATTACTGTAATAGTTGTGCTTGTGAAAAAAAATGCTTTGCTCTATAATTTTATGTTTGTAATGATACAAAATTCAACGTTAACTTTTCATTTGTAACCAAACGTCTGGCACAATTTGGAGGAACAGCCCACTGTCTATTTGGTTTACGATGTTTTCCGAGTTTCATCTCTGATGACCCCAGATCACCTTCGACCTCCAACAAATCCGAAGGTTTCTCTTCCTCTTAAAGTAACACATTTATATACCAACTTTGACAGGATCCATCCTCTCCGTCTTGAAAAAACCTGCATTACAACATTGTGGTTCTATCTTTCAATATGATAAATGTGTATACCAATTATGAAGATTGTCCATTATTGCTATCTTGAAATATCGTGTTTCCAAGCAGTTATTTAAGAATTTCGTATTTTCACCACCATTTACTTTGCATAGCATTTGACCATTACCAAAATCAACACGGGTTATTTTTTAACTATAACGCATCCACATACCAAGGTTTTTGGTTTTAGACCTCTGTGACCTCACATGACTTTTGACCTTCACCGAAGACAATAGGGATCTTTCTCTTAATACAAAAAAATCTATGCATCAATTAAAAAATTATTCATCATTGCTATCTTGAGATATCGTGTTTACACATCAAGCGTAACAAACACAAACACACACATACACACAGTCGTTCGCGTGATTGCATAGATTGCTTTTGCCTTCGGCAAGAAATCAAAAAGGTAGAACGACTATCCTTTAAAAGACAGGGTAACATGGGTCTGGAAATAGCTAAGCTGTAGTGTGGAACTGATTTAAGTAAACATTTAAAACCATATTACTTAACTACAAGCACACATAGCGTTTAGTTACTGTGCATTGATCAGTGATTTTCAATCTTTTGGCTTATCACGGCTTCTTGTACCGAATTGTGTGTTGAGTAAACGCAAATCCTGTGTCTTCAAAAGATAAGTGAAAATTAGAAAATGACATATGTCTATAAAATACGTGTAAAAAGAAATGAAACCAGGTGATAAGATTAGGGGTATGATTATATAGCCAAAGAGGAGAGGGGCTCAAAGTATTAGTACGGTGGGGTTTCACAGTACAGGTCCTGTGGTGTCGAAGTCCGAACTTGCAATCATCGAAGAGGTGATGACTTCATAGTGTAGGGTCCTCCTTAGCACCAAAATCCCAATGAAACGTTGTTAAACACCAAAAATAGCCAGCTAGGGGCAAACATTTTTGATAAAATCATGTTGTATAATGCAGTGTGACCCGGCAATTCCGGAAAAGGGAACCCAGCAATGATCATTCTTCAGTCAAATGGCCAAGACACGAGATCTTTTTACATACATTTAGAGAAAACTCATTACCACATGAAAAAATGTTTGACACGTATGGAGCTAGGGTACCCATTAAACTGACAGTGGTTTGCGGCGTCATGCTTGGGAAAAAGCCAACATTTTTAGACCCATCCCCTTTGCAAAAGAACTTATTTTTCCTTATGTACGATATTGTAAATTACATAGCCTACAGCAAGTGTTTAAACTTAAGTAATCAAATGATTGTCCTGATAAGGTTTTGATTTTCTTCAGTATGGATATATTGTAAATTTTCCAAAAAAGTGCCATTCTGCGACTTCTTTTGATAAAAGTTTATGTTCATGGCCTTCCGTCTAATCTCCATATTAAAACTGTATCTAGGATATGTTGTCTGGTTTATAGGCTTATTAAACGTATATTTACATATCATGTCTTATAACTTGACATCAGTTGAACGTAATTAATTAACTTGTGACTCGACTTGACTTGAAGGAAAATGGGTTGAGACATGATCTGACCAGAAGGTAGATGACTTGAGACTTGGGAAAAAGTGACAACTCTGTCTAATAATAAGATTATTGTTCTGTTCATAGAGAAAAAGGAACAATTAGAACAAGCTCTACTAAGCATTATCTTCCCCTTTTTGATTCCTTACCGAAGGCAAAAAGAATCTATGTGTGCGAATGACTGCATGTGGGTGTGTGTATGTATGTGTTTGTAACGCTTGGCTTGTAAACACGATATCTCATTTAGATATTACTTTCATACTTGATATACAGAATTATTTATTGAGAGGAAGATCCTGTTGTTTTAGTGATGGTCAAAGGTCATATTGTGTCACCAGAGGTCAAAAACCGAAAACTTTGTAAACAAGATATATCTAAGTAGGGAGCATGTATGCTTTCATACCTGGCATGTGGGTGTGTTGAAGTAAACAAAATGAACTCTGTTGATTTTGGTAATGGTCAAAGGTAATCTGAAGTCACCCGGGTGAAAATATGAAATTCCCAAAACCTGCTCGAGAACACGGTACCTCAAAATAGCAATGATGCTCAATCTTCGTACTTTGTATATAACTTTATCATATTAAAAGGAAGACCGCTTTGGTTTCCAGTGTTTGTAGTGGGTCGTAGGTCATCTGAGATCATCAGAGGTAAACTAAGACAACTTCCTAAACTAAATAGACAGTGGGTGGTACCTCCAAATTGTGTCCGACGTTTGGTTACAAACGAAAACTTAAGGTTGAATTTGTACTATTTAAAAGATACAATTATACAGAATTTGAATTTCCTAATTATGAACACGTGTACAAGAAGCTGTGGCTATAGGATGATTAGAAATATTATATGCTGAACGAGTTCTTTGGTGGATTAGAGCTCCGTTTATCACGCAGACGGTCCCGGGTTTGATTCCCTTCTAAGACATGTTCTTGCTACGAGCGAATAGCGAAGTATATCTGTTTTGGACTTGCAACATTCATTAGATTCCCAATGGTGAAATTTCTTATATTTTTGTTATGTCTTGTATTTCTTGTACAATATTGTAATATTTATGAACCGTAATTAATGCAAGTTAAGTGACAAAGAATGATTGTTAACATAATTTGAAGAAAGACTTAATGCTTTTCTCCCTCCCGAGTGACTGTCCTAAGTCTAACTCGAATCTACGGATTGGATGCATTACAAACTGGTCTGAACGACGTTTTTGTTCTAGCACATAGGAATATTTTTCAGATTGGGAAAAGCACCAATAGTCAATACCGTTTTAGCCAAAACCATGTCATTGCTGCCGAAGACTCCACAGTAAACACATTTCGTTCGTGGTCACCAAAAGGTGATTGCTGGACTGTTGAACGATCCCCAGTTAAACATGAAAGTGCTACCTTCGAGCGAGCATTTCCCATCCTTAAAAAGAACAACATAAAAGACAACCCTCCACTTGATGCATAACCCCATCACATTTGTTAGCATTTTTCACGCACTTTTCTTTACAGATTTTATTTATTAATTAAAGCATAACGTCTTGTAGCTGTTGGTTACGTTTGAAAGGTCAAATGAGGTCAGCAGAGTTCAATTTTAAAATCAGCTTTACAGACGTGGAACTCAGTGTAGCCTAACATTCCTTAGCCCTTACATTTGGCCATTACTGCCTCTGAGGGTCGTGGAACCGCAAGTATTACTTCCATAGCCCGTGTGTCGCTAAGAGAATCCAGCTATTTAGATACAGTTAGCGTGTCAGACATGTGCAAGTTTATTGGACTTCAAGAGTACTTCGATGTAATAATTTATGGGGTTCAAGATTTTTGTATGAAGTTTATTTTAGTGTATTTTGTATGTTTAATATTTTTGAGGTATCTTCGGGCCTCAGGGTTTTCCTTTCACATTGTTTCTGTGTTCCGACCTGACAATTCTCGCATTCCTTGGTCTTTCCCCGTTCTCAGGGTTAACTTTGTGACGCTAGGAAAAAGGCGCAGGAAGCCGTTGTTAGGGAAGAGAGCACAAAGCATTGGCGTTATATTGGGCCAACGTTGGCAACCGTTGGAAACAGTTTGTACTATGTTGTGTAGGCAACTAAAGGCACGGCCAATATTTCGCTAACCATATGCAGCTAACAATGTTAGATGCCTCTGTTACCGATAGGCCTTCACCTCAAACTCCGCAACCTCCAACCAGTGCACCGACTGACGCAGATCATGATAGCAAAAATAGTCCAGGGATCGCAGAAACTGCATATCTTCAGTGAACCAACATTTCACAATTTTAATCTTATCTAGGAACAATGCACATTGTGAAATCTTTTCTACAATGAAACTCAGATGTAAAACTACTAAAGCACTTCATTGACATTCAGTTTTTGCTTTCTCAACTTGACTGATTGACTAACTACGAATTTTAATACAATTCTTTTTCATTTCAAACAGTGGCGTCACCAGATTTTTTGAAGTGGTCCGCTGGAGGGCCACACCAAAATGTAGGACTGGGTGTCACTGCATGCGTCTTAGTGACGCGCAGCCTTCCCCTATAGGTGTTAGGCCCCAGGAAATCCACTGTAGTGCCCCTGGTCTGGTCCAGGGACTCTCCATTGGGGTCCAGGGAGTGCAGCCTATGCGGAGCCTCTAGAGAATTAATAAAAATGTGACCATTAGAATGAAGCAGATGAATATCTGCAAAATGTCATTGCAGAGCACTTAAGTATGCAGTCGACAAAAATAGAAATCACAATGTGGCCATTGTTTTAGCCTTAGTCACTCTCACTAACGATTTAATGATAGGGGATGAATGTTGACATCCGATCATGTTAACTTTTGCACTGAGCTTTAAAATAAATCCACTCAGGTTGCCCAATTGGAATTCATGTTGAGACCATGGGTGGCGCCAGGAATAGCAGACAGGGAGGACAAGCTCCTCGAAGGGTTCCTGCAACCCCATGCCCGACCAAGGCGATTAGTTGCCGAAAAAGTTTGACATCCTCTTCCAAAATTTTGATAATCAAGCTATTCGTAGAGGCGACTGAAGGTCATCATGTAGAAAACCAGGCTACATGTACTCCAAACCACCTTCAGTCGCCTCTACGAATGGCTTGATTTTGCTCCATAGAAAGGGCAGATTCATCAATGAAGACCCAATTTTTCAACTTGTCCTTGAAAAAAGCCTTAACTTTTTCAAATGTTACTCAAAAATACCCCTAAATTATCAAAATTTTGGACGCTCTGTTTGGTTCAGCTGTTTATCAGTGGGGCAAAACAAGGACCCTTCACCCTCCCAGTCTTTGGAAAGTGTCTTAGGACTGGTGATACACTCACGTCTGTCTGATGACGTTAAATGGCAGTCCCAGGGGCAGAATTGGGAATGATCAATATACACCTACCTCGTTAACCTCTGAGCACTAGTCGAAAAGGGAAGGTGAATCTTGCTGGTGCTTATCACTCTGGTATAGGGTCCTTGTATTGATTTTGTTAACCTATAACAACTAGATTTTGCATTTGATTTCCATAAACCACTATCAATATTACAATTTGTATAACAGGAAATACTGATGACTGATTAAAGAGGTTAATGAAATAATACCTGACAGTGGTTTAAATTGTAAATATGATTATTTCCACTGCTATAAAAATGCTTGACTTTTTCACTTTGAAGACCATTAAGCAAGAATATTTACTTTGGGTTTGAAGCCAAATGACCAACTTGCGAGAAAGCCCATTTTTTATTTCACACATTACAACTTGCAGAAGCTTTATATAAAGTGAAAACTTGTGATGACACTAAGAAGCCATCATGGTATACTGAGCATTGGTACTTGGGAAGTAAAGAAAATCCAACAGTCGTTTTAATGGCATTTTTTTTAAAGAAAACCAATGATAAAGTGTTTTATTTCAAAGTAACTTCTCAAAGAAAAAATTTGTTGCTAAACTGTAGTCTGCCACTAAAAGGGTTTTCAAATTCTGTGAAGGGACAAAGGTTTGAATTGACCAATAAAAAAAACTAATTGAGATTGATTCCAGCCTTTTAAGAAATCTGATTATACAGATTTTGTTTTGAATATTGGCTTTTTTCTTACGAGGGTTTGCCACCTAGTTAATGCATGCTCTCCACATGTAACATGTCAGCCAGTCTCAAACCTTTATAATTGGAAGTGCACATTTGCCAACAACTGAAAGTAACATCACCTGAGTCATTAAGTTTTGAGAGGTTGTAGACTCTAAGGCAGTGATTCAAGGTAATTTCAAACACTGAAGTACTTGACTACACCAAGGCAAGATGTTTCTTTTTGAAGAGGGGGCCAAAGTAATTAAACGCATAAGGAGATGATACTCTTAAGTTCATTAAGTACCCTTTAGTGATTAATACTATAGTAATTTCTTCACTTTGTTCAAAGACACGTTCTGTCTAATAACTCTTTGTTACTGCTCCTTATAGCAGCACAATTTACTTTGTTGAGAAAGTCTGCGTTGATCATTACAGGAAGCTTTCAATAATTACAAGTTCTATTCAATTAGAAAATGATTAATGAAGATTAGGCCTACAGATATTTACATCCTCAACGAAATGTCTGCACTCACTTGCAGCAAGATGAAACTATTTCACTAAAGCTCCAAGTCACTTTTCACAATTTACTGAGCATCTCACAAGTTTTCACGTTAATTTCAAAATTCTTTATGCGAAAGTTTATTTTCCCAGATAATTTATTTACTCATGGAGGATGAAGGCACAAGGTTTAACTATACACCAAAGAAACACTGTCCTCACAAAAAATATTATAATACACTGTAAGTTACAGCGGTGACATTCCCACAAACTCCCGGCTAAAAGGGAGCCAACCACGAAGAGAAGTTTGACAGTTACAGTGAGTTAGTTAGTCAGATGAGGTTTTACGGCCCAGTTTCTAACCAGTTGGTTTAAGTCGTGGAGGCCACGGCCTTTTTTCCAGTTGTGGCTCACTGGCTTGTTTTCCCTACTCCATTGCTTATGCTGAGCACCAAGCACAATTCCATTTTTAAAGACTTTGGTATGACCCGGCCAGGATTGGAACCCTAGACCTTCCGGCTGCAAGTAGGATACTCTAACCACTTAGCCATGCAGTCGGTCTGACAGTTACGGTAAGAGCTCTCTTACAATTTCCTTGCTGGCTAAAACGGAGCCATTAAACACTAACTTGAAACAAGAGGAACACACAGGCCGAGGAGGCCCTTAACTAACTCATTGGCTGAAACGAAGCCATAGTCACACCCTAGCTATAACAACTAGAGTAGTTTTCGAACAATTTTTCGGCTAAAGTCCTGATCTTTCCGTTCTCGAGCCCAGCGTGGCAACTAACTAATCGCCCTCGTTATCTGCCCACCCGAGCTATTGCCAATGTTACTTCTTAAATTTTTAAATCTCGTACTGAGGACTCCTCATATTTTGTCCTACAAAACATACAGTAATCCATCACCACTAAAGCACGGTACACTGACTCAGTGCCATGAAGCTACGGTAAAAAATACTATTACTGATTAACAGACATTTCCCCTGACTGGATTATCTCCTACTCAGTACATGCATATTTATAACCCTGTGTGACACCTAAAACGCTAATTTAAAACTGACTTGATTAATCTTTTGCCGAATGGTGTAACCTGACTACGTTTAACATAGGTGGATTTCACTCATGGTTCGAGTCGACTTCACTCGAACACCAACCACTTCGACGTGAAATGTTCATGACTCGAATTCAGTTGCGACTTGACATTGAGTTGACCCGTTACAACACTGGTACTGGTATATGAAGTGGTTAAAAGTTGAAATACCATATGAGCGTAAGATATTCAAGGCTATTGTAGGAAAGCTTTTACCTCCCTTTCAAAGAAACATAAATACTGAAAAGACGACTTGTGATTTAACTTGAAAAAAATGAATTGCGACTTGACATGACAAAAATGACCCGAGATCTGAATGGTCTTAAAAAGACGCGGGCCTTGTCTTGACTTGAGAAAATATGACTTGGCTACAATCCGGCTAGTAGTATTTCTATAGGTGTATCATAATCAAAGTAAAATCATCGTATTTGTATTAAAAACCTTCCTTATCATTCACCGTAAAATTTTCCTTCCACTCTGCAGGACTTGGTAGAAATCCAGAAGGATATGCAGATTGCACTGAAAAGGTATGATATATTTAGTATTTTCTGAAAAGATCATTGCACTGAATATCACTCTGCAAGTGTTTAACGTACACGTAACAACAGTTCGGGAGATTTCCCGTTTGGAGAAAATCTACTTTCTCTGATAATGTCATAAGTGCGTTATCTTGCCTATTTGACATACAATTCCAAACGTTCTTTGTAAAGGCTACATTGTCAGTGGCCAATTGGGTTCACAACCCATGCTTGCAAAATTCTCAGTCCAATGTGATGGAATTAATTGCATATTCGGTGTATTGGCATAATTACAAAAAAAGCCCTAATTAATGGTTCACCACGCCGTTTTGGAGAGAAAACGTAAATTGTGGAGTGAATTGCGTTCTTGCTAAGCCTTGTCTTCATTAGGCCAGCAAGTCTGTACAATGTGTTGTGTAAGTTTCCCCATTTCGGAGAAATTTGGTTTTCTTCTTAACGGGCGGATCTCACGAAGTGAACAAGCGACCTTCTTGTATAACCTGAATCAAACCATTTTTTAAAAAAAAGTTTTATGTTTAAGTAATATCCCAAAATTTCCGTCAATGTTTCATGGCTTATAACCGCACTCATCTTAGTCAGGACTCTCAGTGCACCTTCTCATGTACATGCTTTAGATCAATGAAAATTTGTCGCAGCAGTTTCAAAGGTAAACAGAATCCCACCTTACCTGACAGTTATTAGTTCACTCCGTAAAGTATATATTTTTTTTCTTTTCATTTCCACATTTGTAATGTAGAGAGGGATAAGATACTGCACTTCATCCAACATTAAAACTGTGAGGCTGAATTTATGAGTGTGTGAATGTCTCTGCGTGCAAAAAGTGTGCCGTAAACTCCTCCTAAACCCCAAGTAAGCTCAAGTTCAAACTTCGAAGTTAATTTATTGTTGATGTAATTGAAACAACTCAAAATAGCAAGTATTGTTTTTTTTTTTTTTTGTTTTTTTTTTTTGTGCTTACCTAAAGATCATTATATTCCAAAGAGTCATTATATCACATATTATGCACAGAACGATAAAAAGGGCTTTCATGATGCTAAAGGGGCAAAAGTTGAATGCAGGTCAAACTTCAAATTGCCCTAAGTTTTGTGAAAACGTTTGTCGCAAACCTCCCCTAAATCATAAGTCCGATAAACTTCCAACTTGGTGGGTTGTTATCTGACCATACACTATTAAGCATGCAAAGTTGAAGACGTCATAGTTCAAAGGTAAGAGTTCAATATCAAATGAGCTAAGCAACTGACTTTTTTGCAATCGTGAAAACCACTTATTCAGAGAACGAAAAGGAGAAAATTAAACTGGCGCAATTCGTTCACTAAAGTTCGAGGTAAAAAATCAAATTTGGGGCAACGGTTTGAAGTCAAAGGTCAAGTACACTCATATATGTCTTTCGTCATTATTTGCTTATGTTGGAAAATTTCATGAACCAAAAGCCGTTTGGAGAATAATAGGGAGTACTAGAAAACCACTCGGAACTCTATAGTAGTACGCAAATACCTTTTGAATCTCGCCGAAGGCTACAGGAATCTATGCAATCACAATAGTCAGTGTATGTTTATGTGGGGCTTGTGAGTATGCGTATATGTACCATGTGTGTTCGTGGCGCTTGGTTGGTAAACACTATAGTATTTTACGAGCAATTATGAATATTTCTCATACATGGAATATAGAGTTATCATATTAAGTGTAAATACCTATTGCTTTTGGTGGAAGTCGAAGTTCATGGGTGGTCACAGAGGTCAAAAGCCGAAAACCTTGAATAAACACGATATGTTAAGACAGAGATGAAACATACTTTTCATAATTGGTATTGAGATTTGTTACTTTAATACAGAGAGAAACCTATGGATTTGTTAGAAGTGGAATGTCAAACATTTAGGTATGAAGCATAGATGCTTTTCACATTTGTCACGTGGAGGCGATATGGTAAGAAGATCCTACGGGTTTTGGAAGAAAACTAAGAGAAAAGTATAGGTTTGAACAATGTTTCCAGCAGGAGACGTATAAAAATCATGGGGGCACAATTGAGGTACATTATTTAAACGTTTCTGCCAGTCGTTTTGCTGAAAATCTGCCAATTTTGGTTATTTGGCGGAAACGAACCTCGTTTGAAAGCATGTATAAACAATGGCCTTTGTCTAGGGATTACTTGGAAAAGAAAGGGGGAGATCATCATAAAAATGTTTAGTCAACATAAACTTAACAATAGAAACAAAGAGACCTGTCAATCAAATGGAAGTGCCTGAAAAGAATGAAATTATTTTCAAGTACATATTGTCTGACAGATTTGATTGTTGAATCTCCTTCCTTACACCTCCCTGGTGCAACAATCACGCACTTTCGGCAAGATAACACTAAGCTTTTGGTCTTTCTGGTTTTGTTTTTCTTTTGCAGGGAGAAAATATTAAACTTGTACAAGGGACACAAATTCAAGGTAAGGATACAGCTATACTCATATTAAATCCGCATGCAAACGATGTAACGGTTTTTGTTTCTCGATATTTCATCACTAATTACTACTCGACAAGAAGACCCAGTCTTGAGGGCTTATGTTCTTGCTTAACTCAGATGTGATTTCTCCGTGATTTGTCATTGTCTGAATCCATGAGAGTGTTTTTCCACGACGTGTTAGTTAACACGGTTTCTTGTTAAGGGAGTAACATGATTAAATCGGAATGCTCGCTCAATTTTATCACATTTACAGGGTAACAATATTCGTCTCTTTTAGATATGCGAAGTGAATTACTCCTGTAATCTTTGAAAAAATTTAAATATTTTAAGCCACGAATTCGCTGTTTATCATTAATTTACCCGAGTGGGCTTGAGATGGGTTAACTCTAGCCACCCTCTACATTTCGAAAGTAGCAAAGGGTATTGTTTTCGGAAGGGTCTGTTTTCGAACAGGGAAGGGAAGGGTCTGTTTTCGACCGAGTGGTGGATCTATTGTAATCATTTCCTATCACAAATGTTTCTCAAATTATCACAATTTTCGCAAATCCTTCGCAAACTTTCAAAATTTTTATCAATTCCGATAGCAACTTCCTGAGAAGCACAGCAGCAAAGGTCCAAAGCTATTTAGTACGAATTACCAAGACTGTCTTTTTGAGTGCCATGTATGTTTGTTCGGCAATTGAAAACGTCTCGATGCAGGTTCTGAATGCAGGGTTGTCGTGAAAATCTTACTAAACGAAAAATTGCGCCGCGCCTCGAGCGCATGCATTACGGTGTACATTCCATCCCATGACCATTATGAAAGTAATATTTCATGCTGCCGGTACTATTCTGATCACAACAATTTCAAAAAGCAGAGCTTCATCTCCAAACATGCGTATGAACCTTGCATCAATATGGGATCTTCAATCTAATTTGTAGCATCATGTGGGAAGTTAGAACTTGAAAGTACGGCAGGGAGGCCTAATATCACCTTCCTTCACCTCTCCCTCCCGCCTATTCCCCATTGCTGGAAGCTTGCTGTTCGTCTAGATTTTCGATCAAAATTAGTAAAAATACGATAGCTGTAAGGTGCTCCGCATCATACTTTATATTACGATTAGGATGTCAGGTAATAAGTATTCAGTGGCTTGTTTAGAAGGCCATTGGGCTATGCCCCCCCCCTCACTGATGCCCGTTCTAAGTACCTAAAATACGTAAAAACCTTTAACAGAAAATTGCACTTCAAAGTTAGCATTTGTGGCACCAGATTGCATGTAGTGACACCTTATTTTTAAAAAATTTCTCAAAGGGGGGGGGGAGGGGCAATCACACAAAATACTGCATGACAACCCTTTAGAAAAAGCCTGGCTGCACCACATCTGCCAGCCTTACAGGGGGGGGGGCTTGAGGAGGTTTGCTGGCAAGGTGTTTTTCTCTTAGACAGCATAGTCTCCCCTTTCACCTAACCAAAAATAAAAATTCACTAAATTATGGACATTTTCCAGTCATATGTGAACAGCAACAAAAATATCCAAAAAATAACACCAATTTGCATCTAATCTACCTTAAATTAACAAACATTTCTCAAAGGGTAGGGGAACACCCTTCCCCTTACAACCCCAGGACGGTAACTTTATGTCGTGACAAAGGTTGTACGAAAAAACGCAGAGCACATGAAAAATAGGTGCAATTTACGTGCAACGGTGGTGCCCGTCTCCCTACCCCCCCCCCCACCATCACCACCAAAGTCTGCCGCGGCGTCACCGAGTTGAAGCATAGTATTGTAAATCAAATGAAACTTAGATATAGTACACGTTTTATGTGTTGGAAAAATTTTACATGACTTTACTTTTTTACGTTGATTTCAAAGGATTATATTTTCTTGCCAACAGCTTACATCGATCACCTACAAAGGAAATACAAACGAAATCGGGAATTCAGTAATACTCTCAATAGTCAATGGGGCTCAATTGATGATTTTTTTACGGGAATTTCTTTTACACTAAAGAAGGAAAATGGCAGAAGTTCTATTGTTTCAACCTCAGAATTGATCAAAGTACTCTTTGGAAATGAGAAAAGATTTGTATTTTTTGGTGACGGAGATTTGGGAAGGACAACGTTTATGCAATTTGTTTGTTCTCGATTATCTGAGGAAAACCTTGATGAAAAAATAATTTTATACCTTAATCTTTCAGGATTATACAATAACATGAAGATCATTGAGGCAATGAATAATACAATGAGTTCAGATGAAGAATTATCTGTAGACGCTCTGCAAAAAATGATGGACACTAGAAAGAGCCTTTTTGTCTTTGATTCAGTTCAACGGCTTAAACCCAGTTCGGAATCACCACCAAAAGCTTCTAAGATTACTGAGATCGCCCAACTAACTATTAATGATTTTCTTACAAGTTCAGATTTATTCAAGAGGTTCCCAAAACTCCATTGCCTATTTCTTTTTAATTATGAAGTTGAGCAGACGGCCTTGTGCACAAAACCGCACGTTTTGGTGCAATATACGCCCTTTTCCTTGGAAAATGTGGATAAATATATAACAAGTGTCTTCAAATATTACAAAACGTCTGATAGAACAATTGTAGAAAATGTTGAGACTGTTGAAGGTGATGACAACAGTTTGTTAACTGTAAGTAGGAGACCAGATTTCGAGCGAGCAAAGAATTACATAAGTAAACTTATTTTAGACAAGCAGGGCATAATCAAAGAAATGAATATTTGTCCTGCATTACTCATTTTATTCATTCACGCCCTTGTCTCAGATATTACAAAAAATAACATAAGGGATTTGTACTTTTATGTCAATAGACTAACCTACCTTACACGTTCGATCGTGTCTTGTCTACAATTTCAGAACAATCAAATTCAAGACGAACAAGATTTCAACCTTCTTCTGGTCAAACTTGGAAAATTATCATTTAAAAATGTAAAAGACCAAACATTTGCAAGTCACGAAATGATTTCCACGTACAAACGAAACGAATGGGAAAAAAAGATGGATGGGTACAATTTTTTCAGAGCATATTCAATCGGAATTTTAAAGGTACTAGGAAAAGGTGATTTTGGGAACTTAACAGAAGATATTGTTCCACTTGATAGTGAAGTTTCATTCAGTCATAAATACGTTCAAGAGTTTTTAGCAGCCAAAGCCATCTCAGCTGATAAAACTGCACTAACAAGGTTTTTACAGTCCACTTGTGGCATTCAAGATGACAGGATGAAACGTATTTTTCAGTTTATTTATGTGCTTGAGTTGGAAAATCGTCAGGAAATTCTTGAAGGTTTCATAAAGGCAGAGAGATGGGACATTATAATTGGCTGCCTTTTTGAATCAGAAGATGAAGCTAACTTTACAGCCTTCCATTCCAAACATTTTCCTTCTACAGAGAAGTTTTCGGTTAATATTACAGACATGGATCAGCATTACAACCGCATGGCCGTAACTAAATTTTGCAAATACTTATCCAAAAACAAGGTAAATTTCTCATGTATTTAGTATACATTTTCTGTGTACTATTAAGGGGCAGGTAAACAATACCCACGTTCTGTGGATTTTCAGTTAAATGAAGAAGTTGGGTGAAAATTTCAACAAAACTGGGTATGCATGTATGTGAAAATACTAAAATTGGGAGAAGTTTGCCCAAATATTACTACTAAATAAGTTTTCAGAGACGTTGAGTACCACATTTTGTTGCTACCGGACTCTATTTTAACCTGCTAACTACCAATCATTGGGAAAATATTACATAACTTTATCATTTTCGCATATGTGCCCAGCGCTGGTGAGATGTTTTACCCAACTCTTTTTAATGTGTAGTTGCACTTTATGCAAATCAAAGGATTATCTTCCCTTTTAATTTAATCATGGGTAAATAGGCTATGACATTTTAACATTGTCTTCCTGGTTGAGCTAAAGAGTGATGCTGTTTTAAAATAAGTCCAAATAAGCTTTCAAGATTTGGTTAAATTAGGTAAATTACATGTGTAAAACCATAAACGAATACTGAAGTATCGATGCCACTTCCGGGTAAACGATAAATGTTTTCAATTGTAGTCTACATATGGAACCCACAGAAAGGTCAAGCCTCTTTGGGGAATATCTTGACAGATGTTATTCAGGAATGCAGGAAACGTTTTGCGATGAAACAATATGAGCTTCACCACTTCTATAGTTGTTCGTTGGGTCAATTACATAAGAATGATAGACCAATGCTTTAGAAAATTCTCTTGTGAACATTAATTTACCTTTGTTACAGGAGAAGCATGATTTAACTTTTTGTAGATAAATGGCCCAGAGGCTCCAATTCCTGTCTGGTCATTTTAACAGAAGCTTCCCGTTTCACAAAACTAGACGATTCAATCTAATCACAAATCAGTGAGGCCAACAAATGTGGAAAGCCTCCTGGATTACTCACTGCTGCTCTCTGAGTATATTACGTGACATATAAACTCAAATTTCACTGTTTTCACCCGAACGTAGAATAGTAATATAGTTCAAAAGTTTTAACCCTCGGTTTCCATCGCATTAATCGGGTTTACTGTTTGCTGTAAGGCGGTTAGGGTGATGAACACATAATGTCGTATCATCTTTACTGGTATTAATTTTTAACAAACTTCTGACATGGTCGCTTAACTTGCTGAGTCATTAAACGATTTGATCGGAAGCTTTCATTAACACAAAATAGAAGATACAGCAACCAACAGTTTCTTCGCATTGATTACGTCATTTGTTACATCAGTTAATCAAAGGTAGTGAAAATAACACATTAAACCTTTCTCTTATGGAAATAACGTACGAAAATGAGCCATAATAATGAGTGAGCAGCATGCGTCAACGTTGGGGCAGTTAGTGGCAGTATATTACTTTATCGAACTTTTCGTGCGCGAAATACACAGCAGACTGAATTCGTAATGATTTCAGTTGGTGTTGTCCTCTCGGTCTTGGCTTCAAAACGCCAAGCAAGTGTGTGTGCTAAGCAGAATCGATTCTTTCGGACGAAAAGAAGTTAATTTTATTCGATATTTTCTCCCACATACATTGATAAAATGGAATGAAATTTGCAGAGAATACTGCTGACAAGATTTAAAAGCAACTGACACCGGTTAGTTCTTGTATTTTGTTCCAATTCAGAATTTCCCCTGAAAACATCGTTTCTCGTGATATCGATTATTCCTGAACAAGCTATGAGCATGGACAACCAATGAACTGGTGGGCAAACTTTCGGGCAGAAGTATCAAAATCCCTAGAGGAAGATACGTTTTAAGGCCAAACATTGAAAAATAAGCTCTAGCGACTTCACATAACCATCGATCATAACAAAATTTTAGTGAGAGAATTTGCGTGACACGTTACACATCCTCTCTAAATTTTGTATCCGTTGCTAACAAAACGGTAGAGACAACGCAATTCAAAGTCAAAATCTACGAAGCTCTATAGGACATGGTAAAAATATTTTTTATAACGTACGTACGTAGTATTAAAGAGCTTTAGATTACACGACGCGGATGTCGGCTACAACGTAATGACGTCATGTAGTAATTATACGCATGCGTCTCCGGCAACTTCATGTTGTCGGTGGAATTCTACACCGGGAGTCGCACGATTTGGCGTTCTGGTGAGAACGGCAGCGAGGGCTATTATATTACGTCATATGATTTTGTTGCCATGCCGATCATCCCCGTCGACTGCAAACGTCTGTAACCTTACTAAACTGGCCCCTACTTACGATGAATGTTATCCAAGAAGGAGATCTATCGAATTCGGTTAGTTTAAATTAGGGAAATATTGCGTTTAAATGCATCAAGATTGCATACAAAGAAAATAGGCCAAATCCTTGTTAAAGAATTTAGTCTCACTAAAAAAATGTGGCACTAGCTTCATCTCATTAAACTATTATGAATTTCAAGAGTTATGGATGTTGCATCATTCGAAATTTTGAAAGTTTGGAAAAACAAATTATTATTGTGCAACAAAGAACAGAATTTCTTCCTGTGTAAACCTAATTTGTTTTAAAAGAAAGCTACCGTACTGCCTTATTTTAAATTGTCTATCATTCTGTATCTGTTACTAGGTTTAAAAAATTGAAAAATTTCCGTCCAACAAACGCAATGTTTCCCTTTCAGCATTGTAGTAGATTGAAATTATTTACATCATTATTTACATCATCATTATCGGACCAATTCTCTTCACAATTTACACACGCCAAATGGGTGATATCATACGTAGTCATAATGTTAGTTTTCACTCTTACGCTGATGATACTCAGCTCAATGTCTCATTTTATCCTAAAGAAGCTGGTGCTGTTGAAAGGGCTTTGCAATTATTACAAAATTGCCTTAGCAATATAAAACAATGGATGAATCAAAACAAATTAAAATTAAGTAATGATAAAACTGAATTTTTTATAGCCGGAACTAGGCAAAGCCTCCAAAAGCTCCCGAAGCTAACTCTTACAGTAGGTGATAGCCAGATTGAACCATCCTGTAACATACGTAACCTAGGAATTTTCTTTGATGCTAACATGTCCATGACCAAGCAATTAATAGTCTCATATCAGCAGGAAATTTTCAGCTCCGTAATATCCGTCGCATTTGCCGTTTTTTTTATCAGGACACACGTCATCTTATTGTCCGTGCACTAATTGTACTTTCTAGATTAGATTATGGTAATGCCCTCCTATATGGTGCTAATGCGTGAGATCTCAGTCGTTTCCAGTCATTGCAAAACAGAGCGGCTAAACTGACTTTTCTGCCTCTAGATTCGATAGTCCTTCACCATTCATGGAAAAACTTCACTGGCTTCCGATCGAAAAACGCATGAAATTTAAAATATGTCTTCACGTTTACAAATGCTTAAATAACTGCGGACAAGTTTATCTTACAGACACTTTGATACAGAAACTACTACCTTCTACAGCCCCCGGCACAAAGTCTGCCAGCAATACAACTCTCTAAGTAGTTCCATCTAGGAAGAAACATATCGGTGACAAATCTTTCTCGGTAGCTGGACCCTCACTCTGGAACACACTTCCGCGAAATATCAGGGAAGCTCAAACAGTCACTAGTTTTTAAAAGCTCTTCAAGTCTCACCTGTTCCAACTGTACTTTTGCGTTTCTTTTATTATTTTTCAACGCTTTGACCTTTTGGAGTTAGCGCTTTATAAATATAGTATGTATGTATGTATGTATGAGCCTAGCCTGGGTATGCATGTCTGAGGCTGCTATGGGCATGTGTGTGCACTCACA
>WURT03652604.1:0-18920 GCA_009936505.3 Holothuria glaberrima
AAAAGCCGTCCAGGCAGGTAATCTACTTCTTCTCTCAGTGAATACAGATTATTTTACTAGTATCCCCGAATATATTCTATATATTTGTCTAATGTTTGGGAAAAACGAAATCGTTCTTGACCTCGGCACATGAAATATTTATTTTTACATCTTGCGCTAGTTGCTATGACATCTGTGCCTCCGTCGTGCAAATCCTGTCTGCCCCGTTAAGGCCTTTGTCACTTGATGCATTCAAGTCAAACAATGTTCTTAATACAACTCCCTGCTTTCTTGTACCGATTATGCTAAATCTGCTTAACTAATAAACTCACACTAGGACTTTCATTTATCCATATACACACACCCTGAACATTTTCCTAATCATGTCGAATATGTTTTGCCCATTCGAAAGAACGCCAGGGTCATTTGACTTGCAACCAAGAAAAAAAATAGTTATTGGTGATGTTAAACTCTTCTGGATCGCATCAGATGTACCCTAGCTCTCTTGGTGTTTATAATCCATCATCTCAACATCTTCGTTGTTAAATTCATTTGTCTCTCCAATAAGCTTTTGGTTACTCCAAATGTTGCCATTGCTTGTCGTTTGGACCTTAAATCCATTCCTTGCGAATACTGCCGTATTTTGCTTTTACTTGCCATCATCCCAATCCATACCCAGCCAACATGCCCAGCTGGGTTTTAGCAGGGAAAGCTGGGCTTAGGTGGGCTGACGGACATAAATGGGATATTGGTGCTTTGGACAAGCCAGACTT
This sequence comes from Holothuria glaberrima, assembly GCA_009936505.3. Taxonomy (NCBI): domain Eukaryota; kingdom Metazoa; phylum Echinodermata; class Holothuroidea; order Aspidochirotida; family Holothuriidae; genus Holothuria; species Holothuria glaberrima. The sequence continues at coordinate 753 of WURT03652604.1, forward strand.
GCGAATGACACGATGGGAATGTTAAAAATACATTTTCTGTTATTGCAGTAACTTTTTGCCTGAAATTGTTTTGTTTTTTCCGGGTTTTAGCTGGGCTTTTGCTGGGCTTACCCGCAACGTGGAGCCCAGCAATAGCCCAGTTGGTGCCCATCTGGTAACGTTTGAAATAAATGCGCTCGATTGAAAAACTTTTGTTGTTCCAGAAAATGAATCTATCGAAGAAAGTTTTTTTGATAAAAATTATAACACATGGTTTTGTAATTGGGCTAGAGATGGGATATTGATGGGCTTCCCAAACCAGTGAAGCCCAAATGGGACCCGGCTGGGGCCCAGCTGGAGAAACATATTCCTGTATGAATGATCTCACACTCTTCTAAAATTCCTATTGTTAACTTTTTTGTAGCATAGGCACTTTTAGGTTAAAGGTAGGCATGTGTAGTTAACGCTGAGTCAATCTTAAGTTTAAGTTTAACCTTTGAGGGTCAGGAAGCCATTTGGCCCATTGACGACCCTATACCAGAGTACCTAAAATTTAGGTGGTTTTAATGGGCTCTAGCCTGGCTAAAGCTGGGCTAACCCAATGTTGAGCCCAGCAGGGGCCCAGCTGGGACCCAGATGGGCCCAATTAGGAAAATTTTCAAAAAAGAATTTTATTCAGGTGACTCACTGTTCCCTTCAGCAAATGTATGTCCTACATATTATATCTTGAAAAAAGTTAACCGAAAGAATTCAACATGTTGTATCTGGGCTATGACTGCGGCATAACTGATTCATTTAGTGACATCCTCATTGCTGGCAATTTTAGCCTCTTTTCCACAGAATCCTTTTCTTCAAAATTTATATCATTGTTTAAGGTTTATCTTTCTCTTTAAAAAGGGTGTATCCTTAACTTGTAAAACAGGTCTTCTCATCTTCAAATCATTGATGCATGAACCAAGGTGGTCAAACAGGGATGTCTTTGTGTAGAGCCCTACTGTACTTTCTAAGCAGGAAGTCTTTTGTGATAGTCTATAGTGAAGCCTTTTGTGAAATGTGTACTAGTAGGCCTGTTCAGTGGCAGGGCCTTTGTAAAGCATGGCTTAACAGTCTGTTTTATGTGTGTAGTAAGCACACAGTGTACTTGACATTTTGTACACAAGGACAGTGATCAGTATTGTTACAAACAGAAAGGTTTGTTTTCAGTTTTTCTATGGGCTTAAGCTGGGCTATTGCTGGGCTAACCCACATTGTCAAGCCCACTTTAGGCCCAGGTGGGGCCCAACAGGGCACAACTGGATAAAATAACCCTTAATTAAAAACCATTTGCTCTTTAAGAAGATGATCATAGCTATGCCTATTTTCTTGAAAACAAAGAAAGTGGAATAAATAAAACATACTTCTATAACTGGGCTAGAGCTGGGATATTGACGGGCTTCTTGAACCAATGAAGCCCACATGGGGCCCAGCTGGGACCCATGTGGGGAAACACTTTCTCGTATGAACGATCATTTACCTTAACTTAGTTTCTGTTTTGTTGACTTTTTCTAGTATTAACATTTAAAGGTAAAAGGTAAGGAATTGTCAAGAAATTAATTATTCTTAAAATGTTTGAAGGAAAAATGAATTGCATTTATAAGTAGCTGACTGTTTTTGCCTCAGCATATGAGTCCTGCATGGGTATTTATTTTGTGCAATTAAATAAAAAAGGAGTAGAGCCTATGTGGGTCCAAGCTGGGGCCCAGCTAGGGCCCAGCTGGGGAAATACATCCCGGTTTAAATGATGATTTCACCTATTTAAAATTCATGTTCTTGGCTGTTTATGTTGGAACTTATGGGTTAAAGGTATAGGTAGGCACGCGTGATTGCATTTTAAGTCATAATCTTTAAAGTAGAGACATTTTAACGGGCTAAAGCTGGCTAAAGCTGGGCTAACCCAATATGTTGAACCCTGCTGTGTCCCAGCTTTTAAGATTTTGAAGAAAAAAAATGAATTTCCTTTATAAGTGGCTGACTGTTTTTGCGATCAACTATTGGAACTTTTCGTTATTCGAAAAATTAATGTCGTATTGCTCTTTTTGTCAGTGGTTTGGTAGTTGTTTTACTGGTTAAATTTTACTAACCGACGAGGTAGTAGCCTTGTGCCTGACTTCCATGCAGCCTCGCAAAAACAGACAATTTAGCCTGCACAGCTTTCATCACTGTCTTTTTCTACGCTCTCAAGTCAGTGTACTGCATGTAGGTAACATTGCTACTACACAAGATACGCAGGGCATGCGCATGCCAATATCTTTTGTTATACAAATACATCACGCGTGGTACTCATGGCGGTTACGTAACAGGGTACGCCAATGCTCTGCTAGCTAGATAGAGCATACTACTCTGCATGCATTACAGACGTACATAGGCCTATGCCTCAAGTTACGCGAACATCCCAACAGTCGCTCTGCTTACCACTACAGTTTAAATTGCTTAAATCTCACCGAAACCTCGACCATTTTTTACCAACTGTAAATCGTAAGTAAATTTCTTGTACAATTTATATCTAGTTTTGCTTAGTTTTTTATCATTCCTCATGTCAAAGGCCCAATTTCTAATTAGATGAACCAAATTTGAGGGACCTCTGTACGGTAACGTTACATGTAGGCCCCGTATATCCTACCGTTCTGTAAAGGTAGTAAGGACTAAAATCACAGGAATAAAATAGTAGCCTAGTCAAATTACGGTGCCTCTTAGCGTTAGTCTTACACTTACTTTACAGACTGTAATTGTTACTGTTCGGCCTATTGCCTGACGTTCGGAGAGTTTGTTTTTCTGGTAAGATTAAAGTGGCTGGCCAAGTTCTTTCAGGCTAAAAGTGTAACTATCATAGCAAAGGTTAGGCTATTTCCCTACCGTTAGTAGCCTAAGCGGATCATGGCCACCATGGAGCCGGCCACTATCCGTCGGGCAGACTATAGGCCTAGTAGCAGTTGGTAGACTACAGTTCAATTCAATGAATACTGGAGCCGGAGTTTTCAGACATATTGCTCAAACAAATAACAGTTAGCCTAGCATGTATAAAGTGTGCTGTATTTAAATTGCTATTACAATGATTAGTTAGGACTAGGCCTAGGGGTAGAGTGACCAGTATTCAACCCCATAAGGATTTTTTTGTAATTCCTCTCAGGTAAAATAGAATAAGGTTTGGTAATTCGGTTTTGATTTTGAGCATTTTGTACAAACCTAGGGTTTCCTAATTGAAGGACATGTGGCCCAAAACAGCTAATTGTATGTATATATATATATATATATATATATATATATATTCATATAAGTGATGGCAGCGTTTTGGAATTTTCCCAAGGTACTGGGAATCTACAGATTGACTTGAAAACTTGGAAATTAGGTCTGATAACTTTTGAATATGGAGACTTTACTGTATAATTTAGACACATTTCTTGGAATTATAAGCCAATTTCAAACATTTTGCTCTTGTAGTTAGCTAGATAAGGTTTTACGGCCCAGTTTCTTGCCCTTGTAGAACCTCCTTCAGTGCATCGTGAGCTATCAGGTACTTGTCATGCAGACAGAGGAAAATGCCAAACGACACTGTTTAAGCCTGAATGAAATTTCTTCTCTTTTATTGCTACATAATGCTGTTTTCATAGTTCCAAAGCATGCAGTCTGGCTATGTTTTAGTTAATCTTGGGAAATTTTGGGACCTTTAGGAAGATGATCTTTCGATTTTTGAAAACGCTGGCACCCAACCATCAGTAGGAGAGCTAAATTGGCTGCCTATACTAGTGTACATATGTACAGATAATGTTTTGAATCTGAGAGCATTTTAGTTGATATCTGTCCTATATTTGTACGTTACAATGAACTAGTTTGTGATATATCATGTTAATATACACTGACTGTAGGTATCCATGGGATACATTTGCTAACTATAAATGTATCAAATTTCATCAATTTACAATTAAGGAAAGAGTAAACCTTGTGTTTCAATGCACTCAAGAGTTTGAAATGCTTAATTTTTTTAAAAATTAGTTTCCAAACAAGCGTAACGAGGACAGAATTTTCTGTCCTCGTTATGAACGTTAACATAAATCTCTCATCCAGTCCATACTTTTCTACTGGCAAGAGAATTTCAGTAAAAATGTGTAAAGTAATTTATAGTTCTAGTGAATACAAGGTTTATTTATACAGATTTCTGCTTAAAGGGAAATATTGCATTAGTTTTACAGAATTATTTTTATTTTCTTAAAATAATATTAATACATACAGAATGATAGACATATCAAATAAGGCCGTACAATAGCTTTCTTCTCAAGAAACAAGGCTCTAATTCAGTAATTTGTTGCACAAAAATGATTTGTTCAAATTCAAATGATGCAACATCCATAACCTTTTGAGTGCATAATATGTTGAGGAGATAAAAGCTAGGGTTCATTGGTGAGACTGAAATGTTAAATAGCCATTAAAGGTAGTTTTTTTGTAAGCCATGTCGATTGATTTTCAATGCAATATTTTCCTTTAAATTATCTTCCCACTCTCAGAGAAAAACTTAAGACTACCAGTCAAACTTATTACCCTCACAAAATTTTTGCCTTGGAGGACAGTTTTCACCATCTTTGTCACATTTTTTGTCACGCTTAACTAGTAAGCTTTTGTAAAACTTGGTTTACCTGTTATGCATTTTATTCAAGCAGCTCATATGTAATGATGAAAAGATGCATGAAAAGAGAGAAAAAGGTGTGAGGTACCAGAAATAAAAGGTTTTGTATAATTCAAATGTTTTATTTTTGACTTTTTTGCGAACTAATTCTTATTTTCAGTAGTAAGACTATTATCCATGAAGCTTTTCAGGTTAAAGCATCAGTCACCTATTCCCTCAAAGGTAGACCCATCCCTGTGTCTAACCCAGTTGGGGCCCATCTTCCGCCCGGGTGGGCCCCGAGTGGGACCTATCTCCACATTAGCTAGGCTAGCCCATTTGGGGCCCACCTGGGAACACCTGACAAACACGGATTGGCCCCAGCTGGAGCCCAGCGTTTAGCACAGCAGGGGCCCGGTTGGGACCCAGATCCAGCCCAGCTGGGCTAGCGCAGTTGGGACCCCTGTGGGAACACATGTCAAGCACAGATAAGCCCCAGCTGGGGCCCGGCATTTAGCCCAGAAGGGGCCTCGTTGAGACCCAGCTCCAGCCCAGCTGGGCTAGCCCAGTTGGGGCCCATGTGGGAACACATGACAAACACAGGTTGGCCCCAGCTGGAGCCCACCATTTAGCCCAGTAGGGGCCTGGCTGGGACCCAGCTCCATCCCAGCTGGGCTAGCCCAGTTGGGGCCCATCTGGGAACACCTGACAAACACAGATTGGTCCCAACTGGGGCCCAGGAAGTAGCCCAGCAGGGGCCCAGTTGGGGCCCACCTGGGAATGTCGGCTTGGTAGGTTCGGCTTCTGTTGCAATTTCCTTCGCCTTTGCACACAACGGTGGTCTATCAAATCATTAGGCATTGGACACAATCTATTGCAATAATATTCATGAGAATTGTCTTTTTTCTCAACAGTCGAAATCCATCTTGAGTTTACTCTAAATTGACTATGTTAACTACATAGGGTAAAAAAAATTGCTCTGCCTTCTAATCCGCAACACGAATGGAAGTTAATATTTAACAATTTATATGTTCTAATTTTCAAAGTGCAGAATAGCAATATTGAGGGAGGGACGGCCCACTTTTTCGACACAGTGGGAAGTTTAAATAATATATGGAATGTGTAAACTAAATTCTGATCAATACTTAACACCCCATTTTCATGGATATTAGTATCGCCATTGTTAAGTGTGAAGTAACGTGAGAAAAATGTCTTAATTGGCGAACACCTGACAGCAATGGTTTTGGCATCCTATAGGTACTTACTTGTCAAAACATGCTTAGGTCTATCATGCAATGCCATTAGAAGAAATAAAATTTTTGAATACATACGTTGTTGATTTAATTTAGGTGACAACTAGTACCGACGTATTTAACACGCAGGCACCACACTGGATGGCTGATCGTCAAATTAGCATATCCCATGTGACACATGTTGTTACAGGTCTGAAAACAAAGAAGGCTGCTAATAAAGACACATTCAAGCATTAGCTGTCAGTATTACTCATTCAATTGATGTATTGATAAAATAAAACTACCTCACCGCCATCACAATAACAATTACCATTTTCTTCACACCTATCACAAACGTAACCACAACCGCTACCAGCAAGGTCGCTATCGGCGTCATGCCAATACCAGTAACACCAACACCATCACCATCACCACTACCATCATCATCACCATCACCATCACCATCATCACGCCATCCTAAATGTTAGCAGCTTTTAGGTTACTGTTCTGGCTACGGGCACTGCTCATAGTACTATCTACACTGGGAATAGTATCAACGAAGTTGAAGAAATATTACATTGGTTTTCACGAATGCAGTTTATACGGAATTTGCCAGAATTCATCATTACTCTTCGTTTTGCATGTTTTAGGGAGGTCGTTCATCCAGTTGTACAGTCTGTTTTAATACAATTTTCAGTATTGACTACTGCTGACTATTAGCAGGGGTGGGGTTTGATGTCTGAAAGTGCAGGGGTGGCAAATCGGGCGTACTGCCAAACGTCGCCGACAGTGTCGCTCTCCCCTTAACGGCGTGTGATCAAGTTACCCGACCCGAGCCCCATAAAGAATTCTACTTATTCCAGGTGCCGGTCCCTTCCATAACAGGTTATATGAACCTATATCCTACTCTATGGTTCTTTCTTTCATGATTAACTTTTTCGATGGTCTGGGGGAAGTGCCTCATCAAGAGTTGTTATTACTTTGAAAAGTAAGGTGGCGTCGGCAGTTAAAAAACCAGGAAAGAAGTATTAATTTTAGACTGCATCTTGGGACGTTGTGGCTGGCGAACCCTTTTACCACGAGCGCTGATGGCGCGAAGCCTATGCTGGTGGGGGGCTGAGGGTCCTCCCGAGTGAACGGTCTTAAAAGGCCGTTTTTGCGGTCATTCTTGACCAATTCTAAAGAAAATCATGTTTCCCCCGATGTTATTTGAAGTGCTAATGAATTATTTTCCATACGATGTTTGCACATTTAAGACACGGAAGTAACCTTCAGTCAATTCGATAAAGATGGTGATGTAGTTGATGCGGAAAATAAACAACGAAAGGCGGTTGCGGGTATTTTGGAAACAGTACTTTACTGAAGTTGTCCCATAGAAAGTGACAACGAGGCAATTACACCAAAGGTTTACTACGCACAGCAGTACTAATGAGACATCAATTTATATTTGGCTCGAGTGAAACGCCAAAAATTTATCAAGAATAGCGATTCGCTATTCATGGGTAGGTTCTTGGATTTTGTTTGCAAGGACAATGGTGCATTTTATTTTAAGACCTACATAGAACTTTCATTGACCCTTATTTTAGAGTTTCAAGCCACAATGGTGTGGGACGTAGAAGACGACATACTTTGAAAGGAAATTTTACCGTGCCAGACAAAATTTTCAATTGTATCAGTTACATTTCTCTGGCGGTGCGCACGAAGCACTGCGAGAAAAATCTTCCTTATATTTTTATGGCATTCCATATCAATGTTTTCTTTTATTTAACATTGCAAAATTTAATCTTAATAGGCTACTAAAAATTCTCTTATACCACCTCCGGTCTCGCTTCCTTTTGCTTATTTTTTCCTTTTTTTAAATTATTTTTTAAGCTCTGGAAAAAAATCCCTCCGATGACTTCTAGAACACTCGATTTCGATTCATATTTAGTCATCTTACAGCCAAAGTTGAATTACGTGAGTATTACAAAAAACATTAACATGAAATACCAATTATACAAGTAATGAACGATAAACTGTAGAAAAAAAAAACGGTTAACCATAAAATATAAATAAAACTATGATATTGTGCAGTGCCAAAAGCAAGGAAATGCACAAATCAACAATGAGAATAACAATTAGCCAAAAGCCCCCAAAATTATGATTTGCTCGAGCACCTCGTTAGATATAAAATGAAGTTATTATACAACATATTAGTTAACCATTTTTCTCCGCATATTTCCGTTTATTGCATAGACTCATGGCGTGCTTCCCTTACTGGTACCCATATTAGACCTCATGTACTGATGACGCTAAAGCCATGTTCTCATGAAAAATAACGATTAGCTAGATTATGTAAACGACTGCACCCACTGTACGCACGACATAGCCTTTGCATGGGCTCGTAGACTTAGGTACGTATCCGTAAACAAATATTAGCTGTTTGCAATTGTATTGCTGTAAATTGGAATGCTTACCTGAGCCGAGGGCGCACTTTCTGTTCTGTGAAACTTTATGCATAAGGTCCTTATCTGTTTATCTGGTTCTCGCGAGAAAGGAAGAAATATTAGCAAATAGAATTTTGTCCCTTCATTTTCTCGTGTCAAGTATTCGGAGAACCTATAAATGACCCTTCTTTTCCAGATGAAGAATAATACAGAATGCTCGTTTCTGAACATTCACTAAAAATTGTGATCATTTTTACTTAGCCTAGGATCCCGCACATGTGCCATCACGTATACTCAATTAAAGGACGCAGATAAGACATATGACACAGTTATGAGATTACTCTGGCTCATCTCCATCATTTGAGCTTTCATAGCATGTGCAGACAATGCTTGGTCTTTCTTAACACTTCATCAAATTGCCTGTCCTATTTGAAGCGTTCATGGACACAGACGGCAAGCATCTTATTTTTTGTTAATATTTCCAGACGATTACCCTTGACCGAGAGAAAGTTAATTTCTCCTTCTTTCAGGGTAGTGTTACGTAGAGAACTTTAAAAAAAAACTACAAATATTAGGTGGAGGCAACTGCCTAGCGCTAAAAAATGTTAGACGTATAAACGTTACAACATAACAGTTGTCACTGGGATGGAATGATTATTAGCAGAACTATTCGTGGAGTAAGACGCACTAATTTGTATGACTTTAAAGACGCGAGTACAGTCCCTTGGTCACCTTTCTTCATTTCTACATCCCCACGACGCATTTATCTCTTTAAAAACAGATACACTGTTTTATTTATTTGCAACATCGTTTTAGTAGTTAGGGGTCCATCCGAAAGATTTTCCTGTACTTCTAGTAAATAAATCCTGTATTAATTCCTCGACCAAATTCAAATGTGAAGGGCTTGAATTGCACGAAACGTTGAAACAAAGTGAATCCTCTTTTATACCAAGGTCGGATGCTGTAATTTAAACAGGGCAAATGTGCACACGTTCGAGGCCAAGGGGGTTACACCAAGACCTTCAACGCGGTGCAGGGCAAAACCCTCAACGCTCTTGTAGAGGGCCAGACTGGCCACACGTTTCTTGCACGGTGAGCCGATGGATTGAATAGGCAAATGGGTGGCTCACCACTGACATCCGTATGGGAGAAAATGGGCTAGAATTTGACAAAGATATAACGCCATATTTAATTAAATACACATGGGCCTGCTTCATAATTTAGTTTTTTATGCTTATTTGCATCATTCCATTACCCGGAAGACTGGAAAAGCTTAAAACAATCCTGCTTTGAAGAAAATATTGGTTGTGCAATATGGTCAAGCATAGTTGAGCATGTAGATACTCTGCTTAAGAGTGTGGCGGGCTGTTATGAGAGTGTAAACAAACCTAGCCATTTACAAAGTATACCCAAAGTTCAAAAGAAAATTATTTTTCCCTAACTAAATAACGGGAGTCGATTTTTATTTATTTTAAGCCGAATGTTTTATTTATTTTGTTAAGATCACGAACGTCTCCAGACATTCTTAATGTCCAGCTGAGAAATGAAATAAATTTCTCCATCTAGTTAACGACTTATTTTGTCTACCGGCTTTACTTCAAAATTGATTGGGAAGGGTTAACAACCAATGCAGTTTTAAAGTTTTCAACTAAAGGTTTTTGTTACCGGTTGGCAATTAACAAGTACAGCTATGAATTAGATTTCGTTTTTGAAAATACTGAAGGCTGAAACGTTGGATAAATCACATCTTTTTCATCAGGTTACAATAAAATATACAGTCTATAGTAGTGAAAAGTCAAATTAGAATACGTTAAAATACAGTGAGGGTGTAAAGCAGATCCATGCTGAAACAGTTGACGGTTCAGGCCTTAAAAGAACATTTTTTGCTCTTTCATCTGGTTTTATAATTGCAAAACTCTTCCTAAACTATTTCCCCAGTAATATTCCAACAAACCACGACGACTTTAAAGGGAAATATTGCGTTTAAAATGCACCAACATGGCGTGCAAAGAAAATACCTCAAATCATTATCAAACCATTCATTCTCACCCATTAACTCCAACAATAGCTTTATCTCCTCGAATTATTATGTATTACAAGGGTAACGGTTGTTGCATCTTTTGGTTTTTTGAAAGTTTGGGTGTACAAATTACTCATGTGCAACAAATAACCAAATTATTTCCTGTGAGAGCCTTATTTTTTTGAAAAGAAAGCTATCGTACTGTCTTTTTTGAATTGTCTGTCGTTGTGTTTCCAGTAATAATTGTTTAAAAAATATGGAAATTATTTGTAAAACAAACGCAGTATTTCCCTTTAATGTTATAGCTCTTGTCCGTTTGTGAGTGTAGTCTTGCTTCATAAATTATCACCTCCTAGTCGGAAAAAACAACTTTAACTTATTACGGAGTTTTTATAAAATTGTCTAGGTGCCTTTTAATACGTATTGTATGATCAACTTTAAGCTCCGAAATAACTAAAACTAACTTGTTGAATTATTTTTTACCATTCCTAAGGACTCTTGGTTCTCAAATGCCGTCCTGAGGACCGCATGTTGTGGGTGCGGTCCTGAATGGATTTGAAGTGTTAAATGTTTTTAAAATGTAAACGATAGTTATTTCATTCGTTTCAGAGTGCGGTTTTCTGCAATCTCCTTAGTTTGGGATGCTAAGTCAATTCCTATACGACAACTCTAAGCATGCTAACAAACATCAAAATGATACTGATGGCTAACAAATGCTAGACACAGATAAATCTCTAGCTAAGAATGAAATTTTCTGGAATCGATGTCGTTTAGAAAACCACATTTGTTTTACCTCGTCCCCAATCATGGTAGGGCTACGATCATGTTGGCCCTGTGCGGCCCACGCAAGGGCAGGTTGCCCCTTAATGAACCTCCTCCTAAAAAAAATTCTCGTCTGACACTATTTTCCGTAGGCACATGTTTTGGACCTCTTGAATTATTGATTTCAATCACGAATGAGGGTCCTCTCTCCTAGCCTGAGATCCTCTAATACGGCCCTCGACCCCAGCCCAGCTTATACTTTTTGTCATTACCCTCAAAAGTTTTTAGAGTCACTGCTGAAGAATGTCTGAATGATATTTGTATTTGAAGCAAGGCCATCACTTTCTTGTTACTCGTCCGTGAATCATTATTTCAGTTTTTTTTTGTCGAATGAGAAGACTCTTGGGTTCGGTCCTACTTATTGTAGTACAGTACGACTTTCATACGAAAATACAGTCCGGCTCGTACCCCAGGAAAAGCACAATTCCATTAGAAAACATGGAAATACCGAAAATCCGGACCCAACCTTACTATCCAATATTGCAGTATAAGAAACGTACGTTTCAATGTGGTTATATTGAGAAAGTAATGGGATTTTTTTCTCATGAAAGTCTTAAATAAAGGTATTTTTTCAGTGTTCGTGGAGATGCTACTGTCTATGACGTAGATACTGAAAATTAAAGTGTCCTGAAAATGATTGTAAGTTCTTTATAACCCTAGAAAATATATAAGGTTGTCTTTACCCACTTTTTCCGGAAAAGGCATTTAACCCCGACCAATTTCTCCTTTTTATGTTAGGGATTCAAATAAGCCCCAGTCTGAAAACCCGAATTAATTTAAAACTTATGAAAGTGTGACAGAAGGGGGGGGGGGTGCATTTAAGGATATTTAAAGACAGTTCAAAGCCTCAAATTATTTTCGTAATTTTGTAAAATTGCTAGACCATCCGCTAGACAGCTACCCACTTAGTTCCCTGCCAGAGCAATTGCTATGGTAAACCAACGTAATTATTCTAAAACTTTGTGCGTCACGTGGAAAAGGGAATTTTTAATGCTCTTTCAAGGGTATGGGACAGAAATGTGTGGAGCTACTTCAATGGAGAGGTTTGATTTGGTAAAGTGTACCATTAATAGCCTATGTAACATTATCTACGGGGAGCGCCACCATAAGTTGGCTCCTAGCGTACCACGAAAACTTTAGCAAAAAATCATCCGAGGTGGCCGGAAGTGGCACTTCCCAAGCATTCCGATTACCTTTTAGAAATTCTTTATATGGGGATTTCATGTGCTAGAAATTTTCGTTTCTCCCCCTAAAAAAATTAACGAGAAAACGTTTAGTCTGTACCATTACTGAAGTCACTGGAGATCCAGAAAGTAGTACGTTGTTATGCATTTTTACTTCTGAAAAGTCATACGTGCACAGCAAAGTGAATATTACAGTAACATGCGACATCACTGTTAAAATTATTGTATTCGAGGCAATACATTTGTCTGATCACCCACTTTTCACATTGATTTAATACGGCCTACATATGAAAACGAAGGGATACTCCTGGGTAAGGGAACCAGTCAGTTCTGTTAGCAAGTTTGATGTCTGAACCAGTTTACCGTATCGTTTGTTGTTGTCTTACAATGAATAGGCCTCGTGGATCAAAACCTTTGTAATATTTCTGACAATTATATTCAGGCTTTTCTCGACTGGAGAAGGGGCTAAACATTTTTTTACTGCCGGCCTGGGGGAGAGGTCTAAGGTGGATGGATATTTTAGGGTCCCTAGATGCTTTTCAGTGCAACATACTCGTAATTTGTTAGGACACTTTCAGCAAATTATTGACATTTTCACAAAAGGCAGTAATAATTGCTTTTCGTTCTTGGAGGGAACATTTTGCCTCTCCAACACACGTATATCCGTTCTGATGAAAAGGTGTTCCCCTTCATTTCAAACAAAATGATTTCAGATGGTGCTTGGATACAGAATGGTGCTATCACCTTTTCGTTTTTAGGCATACTTATGTTTAAATTTTTTGTATTAATTTAATATATATAAAATATATTGAAACAATGAAACAATTAGGCTAAGGGGGCTTGAGGGTTGAGTTTACTGATTAGAGAGGGCTTACACCAGAGGCCGATTGGAACCCCCTGAAAATGTTCTAGTGGTTGCTCAAAACAGTTCAGATTGGCAGTTCGATTCATTCTAGCTTCAGTTGTAGGAACAGTGATGTGGACGAGGACTGTAAATCCCCTTTGAAAAAATTGCTTGCAGCTGGGCATAGGCCTACACTCAGACCGTCCGTGGGGACGTTGAATGATGGTGTCGGGAGAAGAAATGGGAGCGATTAGTACATCCTTGACTCTTAACCTCTCTGAGCATTAGTCGAAAAGATAAGGCAAATATTACTGTTCTTCCAGTTTTGTATTTCTTTAAAAGAAAGCAAACTTCAATCGACAGACTAAACAAGCAGCTAGAGACCTTCTTTCGATATTAGGTATGTTAAGTAAATATTTTATGTGATATATCTGTGCACGTGTACCTATTGTTCTCTTGATCTATGACCTTCACAGTTAACCTTTAGACGCTAGTCGGTTAGTATTTCCCCGCCAGGGAGTCACCATAGGAATTCAAAGTGTGTTAAATAATTGTTGTCAATGTCAAGGTTACATTATGTAAAAGCCAACTCCCGACGTGTATGCTTAGTCAGAACTCTGTCCAGTGCTGACCATCCCTAATAGCAACCCCAATCATCGCATGCTTGCCCCTTCATCGGTTGTCAAAGGGTGATATTCGGTGTAAGTGAAACGCCTTAGTACTTACAGTACTATATTTATTAACAAGCACATGTTATTCTCAGTCTGGGGTTTCCGGTTTCGGTACACTTTCGCCATTTACCTTGGCTCCATGTTTAAACCAACCCACGGATTTTCACTATATTTGAACACCCGAACAAATTCGAAGAAAGTGTTTACTCGGTAATTTCATCCAGTTCATTCGGTTCAGGCATTCACAGACAGTTTAGTCAGTAAAGTCAATTTATTCAGTATCATAAATTTAAACCAGTCCAGTCATATCAGTACGTTATTTAGAGAGTTTATTCATTTACTCAATTTAGTCATCTCAGTCAGCTCATATAAAACAGTCAACGTACTAACTTCCATTACATCGTCAGTACAGCTACCACACATAAACCGTTGAAGTAACCTCAGTTGGTTACATCGATCTGGTCACCTCTTTTAAGATCTCAATAAACTAAACCAGACTAGTCAGATTGAGTTAGCCCACCTGAGTTACCTGGTTATGCTGCTAAAAAATTGAGTCGTGCACCAAGATCAGTCACCGCTCATTTAAATTGGCTCAGTCATATCAGTCACTGCAATCCTTTTAATTTATTGAATTTCACATCAACTGTTATAATGATGAGACAGGTATTGTGCCTCCAAATGTTGAACAAGATGTATTCCAATAAGGTGATTTGAAAGTAGCCCAAAGTAAAGAATACTGTGCATATACATTACAGGTTAATTAGTCCGAAGTTGAGGTTTTACATGCAAGAGCGTTTGGCACGTTTGCACCTTCTTTTTCATCTCGGATATCAAAACATCTTAGGGCATATTCCAGTGGTATCTAAGAAGGGTCTCAAGTGAAAAAGAAAAACATCCAATTCATGTCCAATAAACCCAGTAGCAATACCCTATTTCTAACTCAAAATATCTCATTTCAAAGATTAGTAATTTTTGTCAATTTATATCTCCAGTTTTCATCAAGTGCACAACATGTACTGCAAATTGGGCACATTGCCTCAGATTCCTTTTGTTTTCTTTTTACTTAATTATCCATTTAGTTCCTTGAAATTCAATACTGTTAAAATGTTGGAATATCCTTCCATGTGAATTTAGCATAAAATTACACCATACTCAGCTTGTAGTAAACGAAGTTGTTAAATATTCCCCACAGCGTTGTTAGTACCACAATCAACCACTTTTTGCTACGTAGATTCAATGCACAGCGATGACTTCTTAGATTTTCTACACTTCTAGAAAGAGTATATTTAAAAAAAAAAAATTGGTAGCTTCTAAAAGCTTCATGCTATTTAGATGTGGTTTTCACCTTCAAGAGCAGTACAATGCTCTCCAATATTTAAAGCCATTGATTTTGGTCTCTGGTAAAACCATTAAAAGGGGTTAAAAAGTCCAAAAGATTTAATAGTTTGAGCTGGGCATTAGGATGATCTGGTGGATTGTTACAACTTTTTAATATAACAGCAACAAGTTCGTCAATGTTGTTCTAACAATAAGAACAAAATGTACGAAAATTAAAGATTGTGCCCAAGGTTGTTATGTTTTTGCCCCACAATAGGTGCATGGTGTAACATACTTGCATGATATACTTCTATTGAGGAAAAATAAATTGAGAGTCACCCTTTCTCAAAAAATACTATTAAATATTGGAATCCTACACTAAAAGTAGAAACAGTATTGATGTACTCTAATTTTAGTGATTCCATGAAATGAGATATTATCCTACTGCCACAACGGAGGTCAAAAATTTATGTTTAGCAGCTGACACAGTTACATTTATTAAGGTTGGGCACAAAGGAATGGCAAGAGTAGAGGAAATTACTAATGTTTGTTATTCACTCCAGAAAGATGTTATTCGTATATTGCTTTGTAGATATCGCTAAAAAGTTGCTTACCAACGTACTTAAAGTTTCTTTGTTTTACAGGGGTATTTTCATATAACGGACTTTTTCTCTCAGGTTACTAACAATTACAGACCATTGTCTTCTTAACACCCTAGGTAATAGTTTAAATTTAAAATGCAGGTTGCAAGGGAAACCATTTGGTTTTGGTATGGAATTGCAAACAAAAACTCGTCACTCCAAAGTATATTTTTAGTGTGAGGTATCAACTTTCTCAGGTGTGACTGCTCTTTGATTGAAATCAAAGTAAGAAAATCCAAACTATTCAGAGAAGCTCACATTCCGCACAATAGGGATACAGTGTTTGGAATACACATTATATCCTTGTAAGTATGCTCCAAGAAATGGCCTTAAGTAATAAAATAGGTTTGTGTCTGCCCAAGGAGGAGCTTTGCACAGTAAATGGAGGAGCTACATGTTGCAAAGTTTTGAGAATTGGAACTGTCTGGGATGACGAGAAATGCCCTTTAGAACAGTTTTCTTAAATTCAAATCAATCGTTGAAACCCAATTTAGTGTATTGGATGTTATTATTAGGGTTATAGGGTTATAGTACTGGTATTGGAAAGTAAAAAGCATTTTGTAAGAAATAAAAGTTGTTGGATTATTTATTCTCAAAATTATGGCTACAAATGAATGTTAATTGTTTGAGGTCTCCACATAACCTAGTAAGAGAAGACATTACCCCACTCATAGGAGACGCATAGGCTCTAGTGACTAATGTAAGAAAAACATCCAGATATGTAAGTCAATGTGGTATCTATATATCTTGTGCCTTTCGTGGATGTCTTGGAAGATTAGGATTTGCAAAGAATCAATGGCAGTGTTACTCCCTGTTAACTGCGGTGCTGTCTGGGAATGCACTCATATCAGCATATGCTGGAATTGACATTATCTATTCCAGGAAATTCTTGAAAGAGGAAATTTTTTACCTCGTATGGGATAACAAAAGAGGAAATTCTTTACCTCGTGTGGGCTAACGTTGTGGCTATGTTAATGTGTACATGAAAAAATAAATTTGGTGTAAGATATTGTGCTATACTACTGGAAATCATAGGCCAACCTGCCCTCAAATAGTGGAAATATAAGTTTTAAAAAGAACTTTCCACATTTATTTAACTTTGCGGAACCCCCAAAACTTCTAAAACCATTGGTATGTTTAAAGATGTATTAGGTGGTAGAGGGTGTTGGTTTTAGGGGTCATAGGCATAAGAAGTTGTTCTTGACAGGGGAAGGGGAATGAACGTTGTTTTGGATTGAAGGAAGGGTCTAAGAGGAGGTGAAGGAACGTTCCCCTTCCCTTGGAAAAGTTGCAAATATTTGAGGGTCCATAGATGCAAAATGGTGGGTTTTTTTTTACAGAGGGAACATACGAGGAGTTTTTTACTTGAATTGAGGCGTGGAGCGTACTTCCGTGTCACCACAGTTTTGACTAGGGGATTCCGACGACTATGGTCGAGGTAGCGTAGCGGAACCTTCAAAATAATTTGTACTTTTGTGTCCTACCGCCAGTTTTGTAGGTATAATATTTCGTTCAAAATTTTATGGCAACCTCTCCCCGGTAACAATTTTGCATCCCAATATCATCAACTCCCCATGTCCTTGTAAAGAGAGTCAAATAATACGGGACGTCAATATTCCAAGTTCGTCGGGAGCCTTGGTGGGTGAGATAAAGCATACAATCTCCGACGGCGATATCCTGGTGTAACCCTAATTTTGTTAAAACCTCGTATCAATCTGAATTAAGAAAAACCTTCATTTTACTCTTTCCTTACTTATCTTAAGAGATCATTATTTTAAGGTTAGTTCTAAGCAAAGGGTTCAGTTTACTCCTGCTAGTTGGGAAGTGACTAGTTTAAAAGTTTAGTAAAACACAACCTGCCTACAGAAAGCAGTGACAAATAGTGAAATAAAGACAGAAGAGAGATGTTTTATGAAAAAGAAACATTCAAAAATAATCACTGACAATATATTGAGCTTTTTCATTTCCAGTTTTTAGCTAACAATTTTGAATCAATTGAAATCAGCAGAATCTGCGTCTTGCGTTTTCAGAATAGGTAGGATAAAGCGTGAAATTATTGTGAATAGACAAATATTCAGAGAAGAAAATTTCGTGAAAGAAAACAATTGTTCTTCGATATAAAGTTTAAGATGATTAAATACTTTAAGTATGCTTTGCAGTTACAGATAGCAAATCCCCGGAAATAATGCACACCAAAAAGACCAAGCAGTTTAAGTATCTTGTACGTACTGCCATAGGCCTAGAACTAGATACCAACATAATCTTTTCTTATATATTACCTACTTTAGTAAAGACAGACCTCACCTTGAGACCACTGTAAAAAAATGTTTTATAATCCAGAAATAAAAATTCCTTGCTAGTTTTCCGAAAAAATAATAAATTTCAATTTCAGATCC
>WURT03652634.1:0-10066 GCA_009936505.3 Holothuria glaberrima
AAACATGCTGTATACCCTGTCTACACTGTGCAACAAACCGAAAACAAGCATGTTTTGGATTTGTTGCCAGTGGATGTCTTGGAAATGTTTTGGGAATGTTTTGTAAATGTTGCTCGTGTATACAGGCCTTTAAGTTAACAGTTTATATAGAAAAGATCGTAAATTTCATTCCCAAGATCCCAAAGCCTAGTTGCTGTTCTCTTGTGTGTGTCATACGGTACGGTCGATTGCTGAGCGACTCACGGAGCAAAGTTTGGCTATTTCATCGGATAGTCCGGGTGGTTTCCATACAATGTATTTTGTCCCCGATACGGTCAACAACCTCTATAGTTTTTCTTCTTTTTTTGTTTTTTGTTGTTTTTTTTTTTTTATTTTGTTTTTTTCTTTTTACCAAAACATTTTCGAGCGCTTCGCACGCTTTGCAATGTCTCGGTTGTTGAAGTATTAAATGTTGTTCTGCCCTGCAATGACATTGGAGAGTTAGGCTCCTTCATATCCCCATTCTCACCACCCCTCATTAAAGGGGCTGTTGGAACTTGGGGTCACTGGAATGGCCCGGCCTCTGTCGGGAAAATTCTGTCTCTACCCATGGTCCGTTTACCTATTTTGGCTTTCAAAATTGTCATTTGTTCAATAAAACTCAAAATTTTCTGTACGCTCTGCACACTCTTCCTCGGTTCCGTTAGCTAAATGTAGTACAAACCCTTTCCACCTTTTCAAGTAACTTAAAAGGAAGTATTGCGTTTGTTTTACAGAAAATTTCCATATTTTTTAAACCAATACTAAATAGATACAGAGTGATAGACAATTCAAAATAAGACAGTACGGTAGCTTTCTTTTCAAGATATAAGGCTCGCACAGGAAGTACTTTGGTTATTGTTGCACAAATTAAAATAATTTGTTCACCCAAATTCAAATCATACAACATCCGTTTCTCTTGTAATGCTGTATGTTTTGAGGAGATAAAGCTATTGCTAGAGTTTATAGGTGAGATTGAATGGTTTAACAATGATTAAAGGCAGTTTCTTTGTAAGCCAGGCTGTTGCATTTTAAACGCAATATTTCCCTTTAATACGAAGAATACATGGATTTATGTAAATATCGGGAATTTCATCTCATTTCGCTAAACCTATAGTTAACGTTCTCTTGTGACTGTCGTGCGGTACGGCTTGTGATTCGAGGAGGGAAATACAATAAAAGTTATACAAATAAGGCGTAATTTCCTGGACAATTGTATAATTTTTAAATAAGTGCAGACTTTTTTAGTGCAGGTTTACCCAAAAAGTTTTCTCGCCCTTCGCGCGCTTTGCAATTTCACAGGTTAGGTTCCGGGATAAAAATTAAGTCAGCGCTCTTGTTTTTCTAGTATATACGAACTTAGTGCAATATTTGCCCCGCAATATGGCATTGTATACAGTACACAGGTTTTCTTCAAACCCCCCTCACCAACCCCTCAACAAAGTCGGAGCTGTCGTCACTTCGGGTCGCTGGCTCCGCGTCGGGCAAATCCCTGCTGTGAGTTACAAGGAGACCAATGGTATATGTGAACTTCACAATTTACACCGAATGCAATGGTTATTAATATAGTCTATTAAAGAACTCACCACTGTTGTCACTGTGTGTCACGATCAGTATGTGCTGGAACGTTGCCTACTGTTACCTCGTGAGAAGATAATAAAATCAAATTCTACATTTTTTCACTAAAATTGCACATCTTGATGACCATCAAACCTAGCAAGTGCCATTTCTAGTGATCTGGCATGTCTTAAAATCTCAAATTTTCTTGGTGCGCTCAGCGACAACCCAT
Organism: Holothuria glaberrima; assembly: GCA_009936505.3. Taxonomy (NCBI): domain Eukaryota; kingdom Metazoa; phylum Echinodermata; class Holothuroidea; order Aspidochirotida; family Holothuriidae; genus Holothuria; species Holothuria glaberrima. Next base: position 1,808 of record WURT03652634.1, read on the forward strand.
AATGGCGCTCCGCTTAGATCGTAGATAGTAACAAGGCGCCCTGCCATGGAAAGGTCAGTCCCCCTAGCGCTCCCCATTTAAAAGATCCTGGCTATCCCACTGAGTACAATTAAGTTTCTTTAAAATAATAAACTTCTCTAAGAACGACATACACCTCAAACAATTGAATTTAAGATAATCGTGTGTACCAATGACGCCTAGCTTAGAGGTACCCAATTTAAGTCGTAGGTTTTGCGTCATTAGTTATTCTTTCTTCCCAAACTTTATTGGGGGGGGGGAGGGGGAGGGTACAGGCACATGTTTCAGTTTCTCCAGTCCTCATTTCTTAAAAACCCGACCTATTTCCAGAATAACATTTGTCCCCCTATCGGTCTGATCGAATTCCCAAGCTCAGATCCAGCCTTAAGAAGTTCAGCTAAAATGCCTTACTCACATGTAGAGTTGAAGTTGTAAAACATCTAAACATGGTTCTACATGAAAAATTCTACGCTTCCAATCTAGACAGCGGATATATTTACTTATGTTGAAAAGTGGCAAGGTGTTAGGTAGACTGTGGGTGGAAGTGTGTGACAAAGTTCCCAGAAAGGCAGTTAATGTCCCTGCCATGTCTTGTACGATCTGCCTAGAAGCAGTATCTTGTACTCTTACATTGTGACAAGAAAAAAAAAACTAAAAAACAACCGGAAAACGCAATATAATTGATATTATCGCTTCTTTCAATTAACTGTTAGCTTTGACTTTGATGGTTAAACTTACTATATCCAGATAGATATTTTATCCTATTTACCTTCCAATTTTTAGTCATTCGAAAAGACCAATAATTGTCTCAAGATAAATTTTGAATAGGAGACAATAATCATCTTGAATAGAAACAAATTTCACATTCGGTGCTTACACTTTTGTTACTTTTGGTAAACTGTGGTAAAGTTGGTTACGCATTCGATTTATCTACTAGTGACCTAAAAATATCCCATATGAGCAGATTTGGATCCCACGTAAGTAGCTTCTTAATTAAAGAACTTTTACTCCCAACTAGGTGGCTTGTTGCATCCATAACCTAAGGTTTGGTAAGGTGATTTACCTTCAGCTTAAAGGAACCAGGTACCAGTCTCCCAGTACATTAATGCAAGAAGGCTTAGAGAGTGACATGAGGACATAGGTGTAGATTTCTTACGAGCGGACCATTCGGATCATGAGCCTGGCAATCAAATTTATGTTATTCAAACAAGTGCTCCCACCGTAAACCTTACAAGAAATGTCGTAGCCGTTGTAACAAGTAACCTCTCAGACTACCCAAACTAAGTCCAAACTGCATCAATCGAAAACCGAAATTTCGGCGAATACCGACTATTTTAAAATGTCTGATAATACAAGTCTGAGATATTGCTCATTGTTTTGATGCTGCAAGACACTTGGAACATTATCCGTTATTTGCCCTGAAACAGGAAAATTGGTCCACGGGCCTCCTCATGATTCTGTGTTCCTCTTTTATCTACCTCAGCTTGTTATTACCCACTTTCAAAATGGCGACATTTTTCTGCTAGAAAAAGGGAAGATGGTGACCTTCATGACCTCTAACCCCCTACTCCAAAATATTTCCAGAATTTTCAGGTCAATAAAATGTTGGAAGTTGATCTCTGAGATATTACGACTAACTAAAACTGGGAAAATATTGATGTGAGGACCATTTAAAATATTCGCATAATTTTCAAAAATTGTCATCTTGCTATTGCTACATTTAGATACAGTTAGTAGCTATTGTATCAAATTACAACTCGTTTTAGAACTGAAAAATTTTGCTGGGTACTGTAGGTTTAAAGTAAGACTATCGCATTTACTTCTTTCAATCCATAAGGATTTTATTTAGACATATTAGGAATTTGCACATTCACTGAGCTTTACCAAATATCAGACCAACTGGTGTTTTAAGGTAGTCCTCTATACATAAAACTCTTACTAAAAATTTTGACTATGTGTGAAAATTTTCCCAAAGTCATAAAACTGAACAATTTTATGCTTTTGTAACAATGGTATCTGAATACATGAATTAACATGCAGATAGTGTTGTAAAACCGTTCTCGTGGAAGAACAGAAGGTATAAAAATTCAAATGGAAAAATTGAAGAGTACTCAACAAGCGTCAGAAACATTTCTCGTCCACAACTCTGTTTTACAAACTAGCGTGGTACGGACGTATTTATAGAGTTTGTGATGGTAACTATATAACCTCCTAGTTTCTTAAAACATTCAATTAAAAAAAAATTAGTTTCAAAAGTTAACACTGTCAGTTGTATGTAAAGATGACTGAATTAGTTACAACAAACTTTTCTTTCTGCTAAGTAGTGAAAGCTTGCAATGCGCATCCAGTGCTTTCCATGTGCCTTAAAGGTAAGTTTGCTATTAAACAAGTCCTATGGATTCATCCTTCATGAAACGTGTGGAACATATCATAAAACGGTTACACATTCAAATTAAGTTGCAAAGTTACAAAGAAGTAATACTTTGTGAAGATTTGTTACTGCTTCTGTCTCTCCTGTCGGTATATCGAAGCAGGACTGCACCGAACCACGCAGCAGAATATGGCGCCTTTGAATCATTGCTCCATGCATTGCTCGACTTCATTGACAGTCGCTCCTTTGCTTTCTTCAGGGAATTCCGTACCTCCGGATTTTTCATAAAGATGAAAATCGATAAAAGAAAACCTTGCAGGGAGATGAAGATACAGAAGAGTACCTCAAACGCATAAGTCAACCGGTTGGGAATCAGAGTTAAGAATCCAAAAGTCCAAGAGAGCCCCAGAAGAACCCAGAATAAGACAAACTGCTGAATACGGGCAATTATTTCTTTCTTCTTATTATTTCTTGCACTCGTTGAAAGTATTGGACGGAAAACAACTTTTCTAACGACCAGGATGAAGATGACGGTATTTAATACCAATAGTAGGAAAATTTCAAGTATTAATCCAAAATAAAGAGGATATCCTGGGTGGAGGAAGCAGCTGTGGAAAGGTAAAAATACAACGTAAATTCTCGAATTTTAAAATCAGTTTTGAAATTTAAGGTATGTTTTTATAATTCTCCATTAACTGGAGTCTGGCGGTACAGTTTGATCTGTTACGGTAGTAATGAAAGTAAAACAGAATTAAGTCGGATTGGAAGTATTATCAGAAAAAGTAGGAAAAGTAATTGGGAAGCCCCAGCTATCTGCCAAATCCATTTATCTGTGATTCTGGTAATCCAAACTAGATGATTCCAGCCACCCGCTGTATAATGTAAATCACGAAAAACAAGTAAAGCGAGGAATTGGTAGGCTAGGACTCCCGTTCCTTGAAACAAACATGTACCTCAGCTCCTTCATCCGACTTGCGATGATGCTTTTTACAGACCACATGCTTCGTTTATTTCGATGTTTTTCTTTCAGTTTTGAAGTGATTTTGTTTCTTTGTTTACTGCTGATTGTGCGAGTACTTGAGTTTCCTTTTTATGTTTTATTTACTTACTTATGTGGCTAGACTACCAGAAGATGAACTTGTAATCTACAAATTTTTGTTAAACTAGCATTGGACACAGTGGACGTAATCAAGTGTTACAAATGCCTATATTATTTGCCGTTTCATAAGGAGTATACCAGTTATTAATGTCTAACAAATATAGATATATAGATAAATTTGACATTTGACTGCTAAGGTATTTTGCTTTTTAAAATCCATTTTTATTTGCTTATCGGGGAACGACCAGAAGTGACTATATGTGATCATCCGAAGACCAATAAATGGACCCTTTTATACACGAAATGATTGTTATGAAAATATTACGATGATGTTCAAAAAGGGTAGCAGAAATACTTCAAGTAAGTTAAGGTCTGAACATATACTACTTGATGCTAATTAATAGCAGTTGATGTTGTCTGTTGTCTGTCGTTGGTACTGCCTCTGTAAGGTATTTTTGGAAGCGGTTTATTTCAACAAACTTACTGGATCAAATGTAACCAGTACTCGTGGTGAATGATCCTGTGCGTTCCTGCTACTTGTAGTCCTAGCAATGATATCATTCTGGAAACATGAGCTTCCTTGCCCTTATTTAAAATTAGTTTGAACAAACGCAGTTCTCAAAAGTTTGATTTTGGTTGGGCATAAAATTGTCTTTGTTGTACTTACTAATTGGAAAAATTGTTCTCTTCGGTGAGAAAGAAGACGATCAACGCAATTGCTACAGAAAGTCCTGTGAAGTGATCAATAAAAATGTCTGTTAAGATTTCAAACTAGAGCATTTACACCTATTGCAGTTACTTGACACAGTACTGCTTGGACTGGTTACTTAGTTTATAAATGCAAATTGCTTTCACTGACTCTAGCTAAAAGTTATTTTCGAAATGTGACATGAACTACGAGTTTATCTACACGTTTTCATTAGGTTCTTAAAGGAACTTATTGAGTTTGTTTACGAAATTTTTCGTCACACTACTCACTTCTTGATGGCACATGATCAAAATGAGAGACTGAATAAATTTGACGCACAGTTAAAACGAGGACCATGAGGTATTTAATGATTAAAATCATTTAGAACAAATTCGTAACAAACACTTTTTACCCTTAGGTAGTAATCATACGCAACCCCCTTTTCAAATACAAGAACGAGTGAGGATGACCAACATGATTGATAGGCTTGCAACTCCTGATACCAAAAGCTGTTGTGAATCAAGGTTTCACTTGAATATACATATTGTTTATCCATGGGAGCATTGTCTGTCAAGGACTTGAAGAAACATCGTAAAATAGGGCTCCTTAACCCCTAAAAACTTTACATTTTTACGTTTTTGTTTATTATAGGATGTAATATATATGAGAAATGAGGCTTATGGTTGTCTTACAATGATTCTTTCAAACTCGTCATAAAATAATCGATATGAATTCAATGAGCCCTTTAATAGATTCTAAGAAAAGGGTTCTCGAGATGTAAGCACATGATATTCTATACTTTAAACGAAGAAAAAAAACTTGAAGCAACCAGGAGTGAGGTCATCTCATCACATTGATGAGCAATACTTTGTTGCCCTTGTTTTTTTAATTTATTGCTTTGGCCTTGAAATAAGTTCAAAATGTCAGTTTTCCTTGGGGAATGCAAAGTTTGCAAAATTCCTATGCTCAAATTTTGAAAGCAAAAGCTGACGGTGGGGAATTTTTGTGGTAAAGTTTAGAGAAAAAACAAGGCAATACCGATTGTTGTAAAGGTCTAACGCCATCTGCACCTCGTTCATCTTTACTTAGTGTTGAATATTTGACTACTGTATCAAGCCAACACCTCTAGCACCACTAATGTACATTTCAAGTTTAAAAATTTCTTAAGAAAACACAGAAGCACGCACGTATGTGGAAAGTCATGTGAATATCTCCATCTTAGCACCGTATTACTCACATATCATCACTTAATTATACACTTGTTGTGGAGAGAGCATGACTTTTTCCATATTAACCTCATATTTAATACTTGACATGTTGATAAAACACACTTAGCAACAGACGTATCCTCAAACAACGTGCTGTTGAAGCTTTTTAAAGGAAAAAGGACAACCATTTTTACCATAAGAAAGTACACATGAAACAGGTAGAAAGTATTTCAGTCTTGGCTTCCCAATTTTAACGAAAACGAGATACATGTTAATCGCCTCAGCGCTCATCCATGCAAATGTTGCAAGACAGAAGAAATGTGTGGCGGTTGCTGTATTCTTGCAATGAGTTGGATCAATGATAGCTAGCTGTCCCGCCATAAAACAGATGTTAAATCCAATTAGACACAAGCATAAGTTGACATGAATCTGAGATGATTGCTTCTGTCGAAGTCGCCTAGATATGATAAAATATGATAAAATTGCCATACAGTCATTATTTTAGCGGACTTGTACAGTACACCTGCTCAGTAAACACATCATTTTACGAATGTTTTCCAAGAAAGGTATAAAACTGGTCTACTTGATTCTGATCCAGTTTGACTTTTAGGGCCGTAAATATCATACTCTTGAGAAACACGCTAGGGAATGATTAAGTATATTATATAAAAATTTCTCTTTGTAAATTAAAACTGAATATTTAACACGAACACTTACTTAACGAAAGTCAGGGTCATTATGCACGCCATTAAACATATTACTGACAAAGAAGAGCCAATCCAGGTAATGTAATCAAGGTATTTTGGCAGTTCAGTTGTAACATCCAATCGCTATTACAAAAAAAAAAAGAAAAGTAAGATGGGAAATTTCATTGAAATGGTTGCGAAATGATACTTAAGATTTTTCTACCTAACAGGGAATCTGAACTGCAATCCATGTTATTTTACATAAATCTCTCTAAAAGTTACACCTCCTTTTACCAAAATTAGCTGAAGTTGAAGTCCTTTCTCAAGGAGAATACATTTACTAAAGACGTATTACTATGCTTGACAAATGTAACATTGCATTTCGAAACTGAGCTATCGTCAATAGCAGAATCACATGTAACTCAAATCCGTGCAATATCATCTGAAAAGCCCAATTAAGACTAAAACGATTTAATCAATTACAATTAAAACAGCAAAACTCGTTAGATGATCACAGTAGCAAACCGTCTGATTAGTGGTAGAACTTTCTGTGTCTGTCTTGCATCCTGCATCTGACCATTTTTGAGCTGTAACATCCCAGAAAACGCAAATCTTATCAATAACATCCCCATCAGTCGGCTGCAATCAAAGGAAATCTGAGTGTAAACAGGCATGTCTAAATTTTCCCAACTATACACCCACCCTTTATACTGCGTGTTTTTGAGCCGACTTGATTACCAAAGCACCCTACGGAACACCGGAAATAAATCCCGAAACCAGTAGGACGAAAATAAAGTTGTTAGAACACAACAAACAGTTTCTATAGCGTAAACATGTGATCTCTGGTTTTACTTGAGTTTTGTCAATGATCACATAGCTTACTTTTTCAGAAAAAATCAACCTTTATCAGAATATTAGTAAAAGGTAGGTAGGTAGCCAGGGATGGAGCGAGGGCTAATAAGTGTCCAACTGAGGACATGAATAAAGCATTCAATTGATTCAGTAAATAAATGAGCTGACGGAAATCGCATATCGTCTCTGTTATAACAGAAGTCTGTCCCACCTTTTGAATTCTTTAAACGCAAGAAATGGGAGATGATCTGCACACACTAACAGTAAGTATCACAGTGGCCTTAGACTCACACTTGAAGTGTTTTCAGTATTTTGCATTACTTAGATAAAGAGTAGAATTCACTTTTAAATATTAACTTTTAAATATTAAATATTGATTTGGACATCACTCTACAGACAGGTTTCAATAGCTTGGTATTATTCAAATTCTCTGTAAGTAATGTTTGTGTTACGATCGTGTTTTCCTTTGTATTAACATCTAGTTGTTGCTATGGCAACTGATAAGGCCTGAAATTAAAAGCCGAAGACAGGTCAAAACGGCCATTTTTCCATTCTATGTTTTCACAGTGTATTCAGATACTTTAACTCATACTATTTAAAGTTAGCTTTTGAGCAACCCTGAAATTTGACAATAATCCAATATAGTGGCCCGAATCTAAAATGGCCGCCAAATTACCCAAAATACTATTTCTTAAGGGAATTTTAATTTGGACAATATGGCGTAAAAGCACCGAAGAAGGTAAAACAATACAGGAAAATTGCACACAAAAATAAAAAAATTAATGAAAGGTAATCTTTAAAATTTTCATTTCTATTCACATTGTATACAAAATAATCACAACTTATTTTTCTTAAAATTATTATTGGAATTCAGGTGAACCAAAATGGCCGAAACAGTTTAGAAAAAGTATTATCATAAGGCCAACACCTCTGGAGATATGCCTTTTTTCCCAAAATGGAATAATCTGGCCATGTTGGATTTATATGCAGTATGGTTCTGCATTTTAATTCCTTATTCTATGGAAAAACCCTGAAAAGTTACTCACAATTAAAACTCACGAGGTAGCTTTTTGAGATATTGGCGGTCATTTGGAATTTTTGGCGTGTATTGTGTGTTCAGCACATTATTTCAATTGAATATGTGGATTCCCTTGAACCCGCGACACTTGCCTTTATTAATCCAACACCGGTACAATTGTGAATAAAATCTTCAATTGCTCTGGGGAACCCTAGTTGTAATAGAATTGTTAATGTATTTATAATGTTCAGCTTCACATATATACAAAATGTTCATTTTTCAAAGACTCACATCTATTGTTGCGAATCGAGAAATTACT